>CAIGRK010224341.1:0-12826 GCA_903798315.1 Fraxinus greggii
TATCTAAAGTATGAATGAAATACAATTATCAGTTGTGTATTAGAAGCCAAATAAATTTACTACCGAAATTCTCAAAATAAAGGCCAGTCTAAATTTTCAATTTAGGAAAAGCAACCCACTTAAACCTTGTAAATTAGGATTGGGTATAAAATGGTGATAGTCCAAAAACAAGTCCAATGACAACTAATTTTACGGTGGAAAACAAATCCTAGGCCACCCACTTTACCTCAGGCAAAATAAAGAGGAAACCGTATTTATTACGTTGATAAAACCTCAAATTGATCAAACTGACCCAGCCAATTTCTCCACCCATAAATTTTCTTTTGTCTCTGTCAAAGTGAGCTCTTGCTTTAACACACACAGATATATACCAGCATCCATATATACAAATGCAGAGAGACTCGAATTTATTGTTCACAGAGGGATCGACTTTATCAGGTGTAGAACCTGCAAGATTTTTCCAAGAAATGAAGGTGAGAGCTAGAGCACCCGAAAATAGCTAATTTTAATTCGGTTATCTTTTCAGTCCAGGTTAATATTCTCGCTTATGCTATAGATATTCCAATATCCTAAGAACAGATTACTAAGATTGAAAGTATGATATAAAAGTACAATATTCTAGATCCTCATAGGCAGTCAGTAGGCAATTATAGTGATCAGAAAGGGAAGTCACCTATGCAGAGTGAAGATAATGGTTAATTAGGCTTGTCGACCCTTTTTAAAGACATGACTCACCTGCCAATAGTATCTACTCCATTGATTCAGTAAAGGGCCATGCACAAAATGTTGAAGATGAAAATATATCTCTTGACAATGAATCTGATTAGGAGGAATCAATAATTTGCTACGTAACTAATTAAAAATCTGAAGACATATTTTCTTGTCGCGAAGATATATAAAGCTCTTATTCTAGTGAAGATAAGTGGGGAAATAATTCTTGTAGTGCCCAATGGGACATTTTCCATCGGCAATAGGTTGTTCATCCGGTATTTTATTTGAGATTTATCGTTCCCTTTATGCTTTCTAGCCATTGAGTTTTGTGGATACATTGTTTGTTTTTGTATTCAGATTAATTAGAATATTTTAGTAAAAAAATGTTTTAATCAGTGTTTTTTCACTTTTTTGAATTTTTGTCACTTTTTTAATCTGTCACTTTTTTTTTAAGTAACATGAGACACAATGTATAAAAAAAGTGACATTTAATTTACACAGTATTTTTTCCTTCTAAAATGCTTTTCACATGATTTTTTAAAAGATTTCTAATTTTAAGGATATTTTTGTAAGTTGTCCAAAAGAAAAGGGGGCATCCCGGTGATTTTACATTGGGCTTGAACATGTGAAGAAGGCCCAAGATATAAAGTAGTTTATGCACTAGAGCTATAGAGAAAAAGACGAGTCACTTCAACCATTAATTCTTGACTCTTGCATTGACCATTGGACAAAACCCACAAGCAAGTGAAAAGGACCGGTCTAAATGGAAAGTGGATTCATGGGACTGTAGCTTTTCCAGTGGTTTCAAAGGCTGAAAACATTCGATGGTTGACGCAGGAAGGGTTTGCCGAAGGAAGAATTTCCCCCATGTTTGAGGGCTGCAGTTGGAGCCTATATTTTTTGCCCAGGCAATAGTTCAAACACCATTTCAAATTCAAATATTTTTGCAGAAGCGCCTGAAAAATTCTTTGTTCAAGTATGAATAATGCTTGCAATATTTTCAAATATTTGGATATCCACGTTACTGATGCGTTCCAGTCTTTCTTTGAGGCGGCAATCAAAGAATGTTTATTCTCCAAGCTTGACTATTCTCCAAATCATTTGAACGATGCCGGAAGAATAATTTCGCAAATATGTCCAGTTCTAGTAACTCCTCCATTTTGTGGAATCAACAGAATCTTCAAAAATGCATCTCATAGCTAAAAACCTCTTTCTTTCTGGTGGCCTCTTTTGCAGTGTTTCCCATGGCCGAAAATAACCACTTTCTGTTGACCCTAAAAAATGAATAAGGTTGATCTTATAAGATGGAACCTTATATCTTCCACATCGAATAAAGATGTAAACATAAACTAATTTATAAAAGATTGGGCTACTCATCTTAATAAGGTTGATCTTTTAAGATGGAACTCCAAATTTTAACATGGTATCAGAGCCCATTACGCTCTAACAAACAATTTGATCCGATTATGATTCAAAAAAATTGAGCACACTGGTTTCAAGATTGGTCTGCTCAAACGAGCCACCATCTTGCGGGGGCATGTTAAGGGATAAAATCTCACATCGAATAAAGATGTAAACATAGACAATTTATAAAGGATTGGCTACTATTCTAAGTTGACCTTTTTAGATGGAATTTCAATTCTTAACAAACTAGACAGTTTCACCAAGTTGATGCCAGGACCGGTTCGACCCTTGACCCTCTCCCATGGTCTTAAAACATAGAATATATGTCAATGCATGAATTTATTCTAATGTCATGTCTACTTGATTAATAATACACATTAGTGAAGCATTTGCATGTATGACAATGTTCTTTTCCAACCTTTTATCTCACAGAATGAGAGAGAAGTATATGAAGTGATTGTAGATGAAGGAAAATTAGCATACAAACAAAGTGGAATTCTCTTGAATACAGCTGAAGGCTCAAAACGGATTTTTGTTCTCAGTACAACAAGAACTCTATATGTAGCACAGAAGAGAAAAGGTGTTTTTCAGCACTCCAGTTTTCCTTCTGGTGCAGCTACAACAGCTGCTGGTAGATTAGTTGCTCATCATGGTACTCTAGAGGTACAACTTATGGACATCTACGTAAAACTATTCGATTATTTTACTTTGTTAGTCTATATTTTGTGCGCACTTATCGTTCTTGTTTTCCTCAAGCAATATGGCCATACAGCGGTCACTATCTTCCGACTGAAGATAATTTCAAGGAAGTCATCGTGTTTCTTCAGGAGAATAATGTAGATTTAACAAATATTAAGGTATTCAACTATAACCCATCTGGCCATAGTGCATACTGAAAGTAAGAAAATAGCAAAACATATAAAAAAAAAATTGTTGTAATTGAGACACGTATTGTAAATATTTGATATTTTTCCACTTTATCCACAGAGATGCAATAGATGATGACAGGATCTCATTTAATGCAGACGCTATCAAAGTTGAGGAAACTCATGAAGGCAATGCATCAATCAAGATAGCTAATACAGAAGCAAGAAAACTTGACTTGCCCAAGACTTTATCTTGCGAGTGGACTACTGGAGTTGGGCCCCGCGTCGGATGTGTTCGAGACTACGCAATGGAGCTTCAGTCTGAGGCACTAGAAAGAGTAAATTTATCACCTACAATAACATCAGACAACCCAAAGAGTTGTTTGCCTGTCCCATCTCCGCGACCACGCCCAAAAATAAGAATGTCACCTCGACTTGCATATATGGGACTTCCTAACCCAAGGGCGTCTCTCCATAGTCCATTCCAAGTCAAATTTTAGCTTCTAGTCAAGTCGTGGCACACACATGCCAGTTCTTGTCCAATCAAATGCCGACAATAGAATAACATTACAGCTCATTACCACTTTCGCTATTTTTCATATAGTTACTAGTCTACATTCTTGTTCCTTGATTCTTGTTGAACACAACTTAGGTCTACATTCTTGTTCTTGTTGAACACAACTTAACCACGGGGTTAAATGGCTCCTCTTTATGCAAGTTCAATTCATTTGCTACCATAAATAAGAAGGATTAATAAATTGTCAAAATATTGTTTCCATTTCATCCCACTTGTGTTACCTTCTTTGTCGTTCAATAAACAAGAAAGAGGAATCATTCTATTTTCCTTATTTTCTGTTCAAGGGTACGGAATTTTGGTCATTTTTATTCTGTATCCATCTATCAAGCACTGAATACTAATAACTTTAACAGGCACAAGATTTCATTAATTTATTCGTAGTACAAAAATATAACATGGGCGCTCAAATACTTCAAGGCGTAGAAGAAATGCTTTTATATACAATACACATTACATGGCCAAAAACAAATTACTTCGTACTTATTTATCTTATACACGAGTATATATCATTGCCAAAACATGAGAGCCGCGGCGCCCCTGATAATATACTGAACTGAACAATTGAAGGATTTCGACTTCCTGGCTACTTTAACCAAATTCTACACACTGCAGACGACGTACCAAAAACTAACAACCATAGAAATGAATATCTAGACTCCATCTTCTATGGGATGACAAGATTGGCCTCAGAACATTAAGGGGTTCGTCTATAGATATACAAGATCAGGTAAATCCTCACCCCAATACTGTGTTTTGCTACAATATCGTCCACCTCCGCATCAACTTCAGGCCAATCACCTACTAAAGCTTCTTCCATTTAATTACCACTCGAAAGATCTTCACTAAGCAAGACTTCCAACATATCCTCGGTAACAGGATTCGAGCTGCTACCACTGCTCGATTCACAATCCACAACAGTGGAAAACAAAGTTTCCATCTCCAATTCGGTGTTAGTAAGCTCATCGCCGTCATGGCCTGTGTGGTTTAAAGACGGGCTCATGGCAAGCCTCCTCTTCCGTCCAGTTTCAATGCGCTGTTTCTCATTCTTCTGCATGTATTTGTCAATATACTGCTGGATAAAAGTAGGATTCCCGAAGGCTCTAGCAAGAAACCTCATCATATGTTGTTGCTTCCTCTCAGTGTTCTGCATTTTTTCCTCCAATACCATAATGCGATCCCATGAATTTTGCTGCTGCTGATTAAGCTTTATAATTTCTGTCATCAACACATTCCTGTCAGTTCTCAGTCTTTCAAGTTCTTCTTCCACGCCAAAGTGCCCTAACTTGGCACACGGATCTCCACCTTGTCGTCTCAAGTTCTCGACATTTCTTCTCCTCCTGATAGTCTTGAGGAGATGCTTCTGTCCGCCCAAAAAGCTCTCATTTGCAAATTCCCATCGATCTGGATCCACTTTTTTAAAACCCTACAGATTGTAATAATTCTGAATTGTCAGAAAAACCTAGAAGCCTGATCAAAAGTACTTCAAATGATAATCCATAAACCTCAGAACAGAGCAAACAACCCAGCTTGCCTCTTCCACATAATAACATGCCAGATCAACATGTGACTGTCAAATTCAAGAACAGAAGCTCATCAAAATAAAAAAGAGGGAAAATTGCTTCAACGGTCCCTAACCTTATCAATTTTTGCGGACTTTACCTAACCTTCAATTTGTGCTAGCAAAAATCCCCAACCTTCCATAAATATGCAGCTGAGGTCCAAATTAACGGAAACCATCTATAAAACCACCAGTTGGTCTATATTTTGACCATTTTAAGCATGGGCATTTTCGTCAATTCCATGACAATTTTATATTTTGCAATATAAATACAATTATATCATAAGGGATAATTAAATTAAAAAAAAAAAAATCAAACCAAAAGGATATCTTCTTCACCTCACCCCAAAATCGAACCCAGAAAACTTACCACAGCCAGTCGGTCAACATGCCATAGCCTCCTATCTCACCGTAAACCATAAACCACCGCCACCACCGCCACCACCAAACCAAAACCATCACCATCAAACCAACTTTTCCATTGTGGAGAGGAAGAACGCAAAACAAAAGAAAAACCACCGAACATCAAAACCAAAAAACATTTGAAAATTAGGTTCTAGAAAGGACCAAAACCAGAAAAAGATTTAACCAAAAAAAAATAAAAGAAGATCAAAATCAAAACAAGGAGACGGTCACCCAATCCAGAAAAACCACCGGCCATCCAATCCGCCGAAATTTCTTCCCTAGCCGGCAGCCTCAATCCATAAACACATCCCACACAATTAATTGGGCAAAGAATAGCAAAATTAGTCGCACAACTTAACCCCTCAAATCTCCACCTATGGTCACACCAATGGTCGCACCTCACTGCCGATAGTCTCACCTACTCTAAGCGAGCCTATTCATGGTGGAACATTATCAAATCAAAAGATAGAGATGGGTTGGGTTTTCAGAGACTTCGATGGATGGTTGGGAGGGGAAATCGACCAGGGTTTGATGATGGGATGGTGGAGGAAGACTGTGGTAGTCCGGCAGCAACGGAGGCGATTTTGGATTATTGTTTGTGAAATTGGGGTGGGGTGGGGCAATTTTTTTAATTTTTTTATAGTTTAATTGTTTTCAAATCAAAGGGAAAATTTTGTACGGACGAAATGCCCCTACTTCAAATGATCAAAATACCTATTTTTGTATTTTCCGGACCAATTGACGGCTTTATAGAAGGTTTTCATTAATTTGGACCTCAGCTACATATTTATGAAAGGTCAGAGACATTCGCAGGCACAAATTGATGGTTAGGGTAAAACCTGCAAAAATTGAAAAGGTTAGGGGCTGTTGCTGCAATTTTCCCTAAAAAAGACGAACAAAGAGGTTACCAGGTCAAAACCTGGTAATGAAAACTGATAAATTTTGGAGATATTCCCGCTGGATACAGGCTTCAGATTCCAAGCTACAAACGTAACTTTACAATTCAAGAATATGGAAAAAAGTTAAAACCATAACAAAAATCTAGCTTCATTCTGTAACATGCAGGAAATAAGATAAAAACCACTTACTGAGGAAACGGGATACAAATTAAATGGAGGAAAAAGAAAAGAAAATACACACGCCGCGACACAACACAATGCTTCATGAAAAAGCTAAGGAAAAAATATATTCTAATTGCCAGATATCAAAGCAATTATAGAATAGACCAAGAGCTACTCAAGCACTTGAAAGAACAATTAATAATCAAAATATACTGAGATGGCCCCAGCTTTAAATGTCAGCCTTGTAAAGAGTTTACATACCCCATAAGATAGTAGCTCATTTTAGAAATTCAACCCTGGAATCCAGTGGGTCTATTGAGTTTTAAATGAAATCAATGGCTCGTTTGAACACTTTGAGCTCTAATAACATGTTGAACTATATAAAGGGAAGGGAATACATTTAATTCATTTATTTAAATTTAGCATTAACAAATCACTCATAAAATTGATTATAAGCTAGCCATTTATGTAGAATAGAAAAAGAGATTATTTATGGTTTGGAATAAGCATATCAAATATCCTGATTATGTTTACAGGTAACTAGCCAACCATATATGATATATATGATAAAGGACTGCAGTTATTTACAGAGAGAAGAACATCTAGAGTCTAATCGTCTGAATTTTACCAGACACTGTAAGTAAAACCTAAAAACAACCCCACCCCACCCAAAAAGAGGATAAAATATTAGTGGGATTTTAGAATTTATCAAGACCCTAACCCTACAACATATACTGCAAATGCAATAGTCTACTACGATAGCAAAAATCTGAAATTGAAATCAAACCATGTAAAATTACAACAATTCAGGCAGTCAAACGTTATGAAAATCAAAAAACATTTATGGGCTGCTGAAAATACTTACATATGTATTAAGCTGTCGAATGAAGCTAGAAAAATTGCTGTGCTTGAAGTACCTAGGCAGCATAATAGTGGAAAATTTGTGAAAATCCCAAACAATAAAACTGTTTCTGGCCCTATTCCATGAAATCACTGAATTTGTTGAAGGATCCTCCACCATTTCAAAAGTCTTGGTTAGAAATGGAGGCGGCCCAACATCATACAATCCCTCCATTGGTGGTGGAGCGCCACCAGTACTACTGCAGCATTCCTGTTCTAGCTTTACTTTCACGCCTTCCATTAGCTTAAACTTCCTTGAAATACTCAAAATTTAGTCACAATGTAGAGATGCGAGTAAATTCAGTGCCGTGAAACAGAAACTGGGGAATCACAATTCACTATGGGCGGTCGGATAGTTGTGTATATGTGGAGGTGGCGTGGAAAGTTCTAGGGATCTTGGGATTTTTGTCTGCTTTTGTAATCTAGGACATTGTAGTTGTTTATGGATTAGTTGGGAAATACGCTAATTTCCCCAGAGAAGTAACGATATTTATCACAGGCGATGTTACACCATTAATTTAGGCAACATCAGATATTATTGAATAGAAAATATAATTACACAAATCACACAATTTTAACTTTAATGGTATATATCACAAAATATCACATAAATTAGCGTTTTAGCATCGTAACATTATTCGTTTGGAAATGGATTGCCATTCAGAGCATGCTTATCGGAGTTCAATTCATATTTAATATAATTAAATATTTTTAGTTATTAAATACATAACTTATTATCTACACATTTTATATACAATTGAACCTCATATTTGAGCTCAGCGGCGCCTCCCCCTAACAAGGCTACCAGACTGTTTTGACAGAATTTGCCGTCCCATTTTGATTGTTATTTATTTTTGGATTATTCTTGGTGTACATAACCAAATACATAATGGACACCTCTATGTACACCTTAATTGAATCATTTTTAATTGAATCAAAATACAAAGTTTCCCTCCTCTTTGTGTTAAATAATCCATGACTTTCACTTCGGTTTTAATTACACATTAATATATCAACGCAGTTCTGCATTTGACATCAACAGAGGTTGGATGTCAGTTTGTTTTTGTTCATTTCAAACTCGATCATCGTAAATAAATTCTTGAAATAGAATCCTTCACTTTATTATGTAATTTGACGTAATCCACGTTACGGAAGATGATGGACTCATCTCCATTTCATTCGGAGAAGGAAATCAGCAATTACAAGGACAAATGAGTTTTGGTTGTAGTATTTGCTAACAAAATGAAAAGCACGATGTACTAAAGCGAAGCGGTGCATATGAAATTTTGGCTTTAGCCCTTACATTTGATTAGTCAATAAGAAATCAATACCATGGTGGGGGCAGATTTCGATTAACAGTTGCAATTGTTTATCTTGTGGCGCAGACGAAATTGGGGTTTTTGAAATGATAATATATTATTGGTGTCCACAATGACTAACGTGGTGTTATGACAAAATTAGAAGTCTCGTGCTCACTATCAAGCGCTGCTAATTAATCTGAAAGTGATGCATTTTTATATTGCTCTTTCAACAGTAGCTAGTTTTTGGTCAAAAGGCCCATTTGATTTCCTTTTTTTAAAGAGAAACTGGATATTGGTTGAGAAAATCACGAGATGTTTTTATTTCCGAGATATAAAACGGTTGGATGTTTTTAACTCACAAATTTGGACATAGGTGCAAGTTTTGGAATGTAGGAAAACTACCATGGGAAAGTGCGTCTCAAGTGCTAATATGGAGAAGGCACATTGAGGACTGTCGTGTTTTACATATATTGTCTTTTTTTCTAGATATCTCGTTTTGCGACAGACCAATGTGATGTGATTCACGAATTGACTCATTTATTCGATGACTAAAGGTGGGATATTGTTTATTCAGTAAATTAACAATATGATCAAACTTTATATAATTAAATGAATATAACGTGGCAAAGCTAAATCCTACTAGAATTGTGGAGGTATTATTTTTTGCATAATATTCTCAATTAAAGTTTGAATACACCCCAGGTTTGTGAGGGTGACATTGTTTTCTTCAAATTAGAATATTAAAATATTCGAGAATATTTGAAATGATAAATTACAATGTAACGAATACTTTGTTAAACTTAAGATGCCCATAATGTTGAAAACTAAATATATGCAAGGATTCAAAATTTATTAGTAAATATGGTTTACTGTAAGAGTATAGTTGTTTTGTGGACATCTTCAATATGATTTGAGAAATAACTTGTGACATAATTAATATGATAAGTTGTGATCGTTAAATAAGTTGTGATTTATTTATTTGTGACCGATAAATAAATTGTGATCTATAAAAATTTTAATTTGTGATTGGATTGTATAGAACTGTGATTTTAATATTTTTAATTAATTATTTTATAAATAAAATTTAATATTATTTAGGGCCCCCCAAAACTTAGGCTCGTTTTTTTCTCTTTGAAGACAAGTTCGGATACTTTCATATGAGTAACAATTCACAATGAGGAAATTAGATCAAGTATGTCCCAAAGTCAAGAAAATAGATTAATACCTTTCATTATTATTAATTTTTAATATTTATAAATTTTACGTGTATTTTCAATTTGTAAGTTGTTTGTCACTTTTATTTTTAATAGCGACATATTATGTCACTTTTTGTGTGAGATAAGTATCATCAACAGTACATTTGGAAATGAAACATGATCTAGATTCCTCTGGAAACATAACTCTTGCTCCGCTTGTAATTGCTGAGAATTGAAACAAGGACGCTGACAATATCTTGTACGTCTATGTTTTCATATTTATTTGATGTGAAATTTTATTCTTTAACATGACCCTCAAGATGGTGGCTTGCTTTCATGTGCTCAATTTTTTTGGGTCTTAAAAAATGTTTTTTTTTTCCGGAAAAGAACTTTGAAATCGAAGGCTATAAGCTTTGGGTGAAAGAATAAAATGATTTTAAAGTAATAAGAAGCAAAAATGTCATTTTTAATGAAGATTTGATGTCTTGTTTGAATTCAACTGCTTCAGGTTCTTATAAAGAGCTGATGATTAAAGAAACTGTTTTAGAAATTAAAAATTCTAAAAAAGTTATACATGATAATCTGGAGACATCTCAAACTGAAATAAATCATGTACAGTCTCATGAAGAAGTTGAAGGTTAAACTCAGTATTTACCCTTAACTGATTACCTGTTAACTAGAGAGAAGAAGAAATGGGTTTCCTTCAACTAGAATCAATAGTGGTAACTTTGTTTTGTTTTAGAATCCTTTAATTCTGAACTAAGTATTTATGAAGAAACAATAAGTTGTAAAGAATCTGATTTTTGGGCATGCTGCAATGAAAGATGAAATGGAACATTTGATAAAAATAAAAATAGAAGAAGAAGAAGAAGAAGAAAAGACTTGGATTCTTGTTGATCTGATGTAAAGCTAAAAAAACTTGTAGTAAATGAAGGAATACATTATAATGAAATATTCTCACATTTAAAAAATATATGTCAATTAGATTTTTGCTTGTATTAATTGCTCAATGTAACTGAAATTGGATCAACTTGATGTTAAAATAGCTTTCTTGAATGGTGGTTTAGACGAAATTATCTATATGTATCAACTTAAAGGTTTTGAATTAAAATAAAAAAAAAATGAAAGAATTTACTTGTTAAAGAAATATTTATATGGTATGAAGCAAGGTCCAAAAATGGTATAAGAAATTTAATTCTTATATTCGAACTTTGGGCTTTAAAAATGTAATTCTAATTCATGTCTATGGCATAAAGATGCATGTGGTTATTTGTTTTTCTGCTTTTATATGTTGTTGGCATATCATGCTAAGAAAGAAATAGATATAATAAAATCATAATTGAAATCTGAATTTAAAATAAAAGATTTAGGAAAAGCAAAAAAATTGTGTTATTTATTTATATTAAATTTCACATGTGACTAAAGTGTCAGAACAATTTTCCATGTTTAGTGCTAAACCTGTTTCTTTACCTTTAGCTAATCATTTTAAATTTTCAAATGAACAATCACCTAAAATTTATGAAGAGTTTGATAGGATGAATAAAATACTATGTGCTAATACATTTGGTTTTATAATGTATCTTGTGATTTGTACAAGACCTGACTTGACTTATGAAATAAGGATTTTAAGCAATTTTATGGCAAATTCAAGTAAGACACACTAAATTGCTATAAAATGAATGCTTAGAAATTTAAAAGTTTCACTCGATCTAGAGTTAAATTTTTAAAAATGTGATGAATGTATCGTGTTGAAAGGCTACACCGACTCTAATTTTGTAGGCGATCTCTATAAGAGGTCTACTTCATCTTATATTTTTACACTTTGTGGTAGGTGTATTAATTGAAAATCTCGACTGCTAATGATTATAACTTTATCTTCAATTGAGGCAAATAGCAGCATGAGATGATGTAAAAGAATGGCTTTGATTAAGGGGGGTAAGAAAAAAAAATTTTATTGATTAAATTGTTAGGTTATATTCAGTTAATCAAAGTAAAATTCATTTAAGTAAATGTCTTTTATAATATGATAGAACGAAGTATATTGATATTGAATTTAATTTTGTTACAGACATGGTTGAGAAAAAGTATGATTACATTGGTTAAAATTCCAGCTGAGTACAATCTCAAGGTACTAAAGTTTTTTCCTTGAATACATTTAGAAATTGTTTTAACTATTTTAAATATTACAAATTTATACCTTTTAGATGGTATAAACAAACATTTTATACTGTAAAGTTTCTTTTCAGATTGAAAACTGTTTTTTGTTATTTTTTTTTTACAGGTATATTGGAGCAAATGAAATAATGGTTACAAAGTTTTTGATACTAGAAATGGGTCAATAGTTCAGCAATTGTTAATATATGCCTATCAAGTTGACCATTTGACTGAGTTGTGAAAAAAAAAATGTGTTTCTGTAATGGCATTTTTTGTTTTGTTAAATGATTTAATCTTAGCCTTACTATAGCTAAGTTGTGTCTGCAGCATGGAAGGCTTTTGGGATGTCTCTTTTACAAGGTACTAGTGGGGTAAACGTGTTTCGCACGTTAGTTGGATAATATTAAAAATAAGTGTGTAAATTTTAGAGAGATTCATTTGCAATGCAGGCAAAATGTGGAAAGTAGTTACTTGTCGTCTATACATAAATATTTGAGGATTGTTATTAGTTCCGAAGTTTGGAGATGATATATTTTTTCATAATTTATTTATTTATTTATTGTTGTTATTGAAATAATGGCATCGACATGTTAGGTGGCGGAGTCATGGGGCAGCACCCCTCGTGGGGGTTCGGGGGCAACGCCCTGACGGGGATCGACCTGGCCATGTCTATGAGACTATCAAACTTCATTA
>CAIGRK010224378.1:0-15790 GCA_903798315.1 Fraxinus greggii
GATACAATGTGGAAATATATATAAACTCTCTTATTGGAGTCCAAAATGGAGAAGAAGTCCCAAAATTCGGATAAAATGAAAAAATCGAGAACATTATTTACTGTTGCAGGGACTGGGCGCTATGCCTAGCGCTCAGGAGCTATGTGCCTGGCGCTTGGGTACCAGGTTCCTACCTCCTTTTTCTTATTGCTTCAATTCTTGGAGCCTAGGTCTCGGGTTAACATTCCAAAACATGCTTTTTGCTATTAAAGAGTCATTTTCAACCCAAACGCCTAATTATTATTGAAATGTGATTTCAACAACTTAGGACTCTACAAATTCAAGTACCTTATACTTCCTCCAATCAACCAAATCCCAAATCACATGGAATCCAATNGTCCCAAAATTCGGATAAAATGAAAAAATCGCGAACATTAGTTACTGTTGCAGCGCCTGGGCGCTATGCCTAGCGCTCAGGAGCTATGTGCCTGGCTCTTGGGCGCCAGGTCCCTGCCTCCTTTTTCTTATTGCTTCAATTCTTGGAGCCTAGGTCTCGGGTTAACATTCCAAAGCATGTTTTTTGCTATTAAAGAGTCATTTTCAACTCAAACTCCTAATTATTATTGAAATGTGATTTCAACAACTTAGGACTCTACAAATTCAAGTACCTTATACTTCCTCCAATCAAACAAATCCCAAATCACATGGAATCCAATCAACCAAATACCAGATTACATGGAATATGGATCATACCACAACAAGAAACAATCAGAATGCATGAAAAATGATTCCTTTAACAGAATATAACACGCATCACTAAAATTATTGTCTTGGGAAAAATTGACGTGCATAAATTATATTCAAATAATATATCTTTTATGTGCATAAAAATCGAACACAAATTTACTTACCGAAACTGAATACGTAAAGTAGAGATGAGAAATATCGGGAGAGATGCAAACAAATAAAACACAGTAGAATAATTCTTCTCCCAAAAGCGAATAAATAAAACGTCTTTCCTAATAATCTATATGTTGAAAATATTCTTTAAAAAAAAAACAATCACAACAAACCACAAGAATATAAGCAATTATTTTATGTGTAAAAATTTCTCCGATGTGAAAAATAAAAACCACGGTACCCAATCCAATCAAAACCCCCACTATCAATCAAATAATGGCTACACGAAGTCTTCTATCATCACAACTAGAGGATACAAAGTATATTTCTTCAAGATAACAAAACTCTTGAAAAAACAATATGAAATAGAAAAAATATATCAACAAATCAGGTTACTGTTCACACATATTAACCAATGTTCCCAAACTTAAAATCCAATCTTCACTGTTAGATTGTAGTTCTATGCCTTGTGAACCTCTTCTTGGAATTTCAGTTCAATAGGACCACGGGCAACTCGAGATCGGAGCTTCAATGAGAAACGGGCGCAAAGAAAAAAAAATATTTTTCCTTCCTTTTCCAAATTGTGGTTGGACTCCTATTTTTTCCAATATTCTTGTATTTATATTCACCATTAGAGTTAACAATCTAATGAGTTTTGAGCTACCCCAAACACGAGCTTTCCTCCTCATAAGAGGAAATAACCCAACAAACCTCCCTTTTCGATTATGGGAAGGAATTTGACATTTCAGCAATTAAACAACAATCTTCAAAATTTTTATTTGGTAGTGTCTTCGTCAACATATCAGAACTATTATGATCAGTATGAACTTTCTCAAGTTTCAACAACTTCTCATTTAACGCATCCCCGATCCAACAGTATTGTACATCAATGTGCTTCTATCTTGCATGAAAACTGGAATTTCTAGCAAGATGAATAGCACTTTGACTATCACAAAATAACACATACCTCTGCTGCTTGAAACCAATTTCTCTCTGAAGCCGTTGAGGATCCCAATTGTGACAAGGCAATGCGGACTAAATTGACTGCATTTGAGTAGAACCACACATGGATACTCACTATGTTACCATCCGAGAACAAAGCAACTGGTTGCTGCTGGGTTTATAAAATCAAGTACCACTCCAATGGGCGTATCTAGCGGTACAAGGCTAGACTCGTTGCGAAAGGGTTCACGAAACTTGAAGGAATCGACTACCACGAGACATTTTCTCCAGTAGTTGAGCTTGTCACTGTTAGATGCCTCATTGCCATTGGTACCGTGAAAGGTTGGTTTCTCAGACAATTTGATGTCAGTAACGCGTTCCTCCATAGAGACTTTGGCGAAGAAGTCTACATGAAAAGACCACTTGGTTACACTCACGGCAACCCTCGTCATGTTTGTAAGTTGACCAAGAGTCTATATGGCTTAAAATAGGCATCAAGGCAGTCGAATGTGAAATTTTCATCAGCCCTGATTGAATTTGGTGCAATCTATAGTTTATTTACTCTCTCTGCTACTGCTTCTTTTACACGTCCGTTGATATATGTTGACGATATAATTATCGCTAGTTCTGACATGTCTTCCATTGAGCAGTTCCAGTGATTTAAGAATAAATCATTGGAGGAACTCAAATACTTCCTTGAATTGGAAGTGGTCCGCTTTCATGCTGGGATACATGTGTGTTAGTGCAAATATGCGTTGAATATTCTTGCAAACTCAGACTATTTAGGTGCAAGACCTTATAAGCTACCTTTGGAACAGAACACTTTGAGTGAGGAAGCTGGTTCACCATTATTATTTATTAGATCCGACTATTTACCATCATTCATTGGCAGCTTGCTTTATTTAACCAACACACGGCCAGATTTGAGCTTTCCAGTGCGAACCTTGAGTCAGTTCTCAGATACTCCATCAACTACTCGTCTTCATGCCGCTCAACGTGTGTTATAGTACATCAAAGCCGCTCCTAGACAGGGATTTCTATTCTCAGCTTCCTCTCCTCTAATGTTTAGAGCTTACTGCGATTTAGATTGGGGGCTCCTGTTAAGATTCTCATCGATCGGTTACAGATAATGTGTCTTCTTAGGCAGGTCCCTAATCTCATGGCGCTTGAAAAAGCAAACGGTGGTCTCTCGTTCCACTGCTGAAGGTTCATATTTTTGGATGGCTAGTACCAGTTGCAAGCTCACTTGGCTGCAATATCTTTTCTCTGATTTGCACGTAACTATTCCCCCGTTGATCTTTATTGTGACAATCAAGCCACGTTGCACATCGCTGTGAATCCTATTTTTCAAGAGCATACAAAACATATCGAAATGAATTGTCACCTCATCCATGACAAAATTCAAGCTGGAGAAATTAGAACTCCTCATGAACACACATTTTAAGCTCGCATATATTTTCACCAAAGCCCTACCATCTAATGTGATCCAATCTCACCTTTCCAAGATGGGAGTAGCAAACATCCACTCTCCATCTTATGGGGGAATGGAGTCAACAGGTGCAGACT
Source organism: Fraxinus greggii (assembly GCA_903798315.1). Classification (NCBI taxonomy): domain Eukaryota; kingdom Viridiplantae; phylum Streptophyta; class Magnoliopsida; order Lamiales; family Oleaceae; genus Fraxinus; species Fraxinus greggii. Next base: position 3,388 of record CAIGRK010224378.1, read on the forward strand.
CAGCAGGTTGACGAAGAGAAGAGCCAACTCATTTATCATTTTCTATGCTATAAATATAAAGGATAGATTGGTCTTTTGTAAGGTTGTTATGATTGTTCGGAATTAGTATAAATATGTTACAATCTACTATTATTCAATATTTTTTTTCGAAGATATATTAAACATATATTTAACACGATCATATTCCTAGTCTGAATTCAAATTAGAAACATGCATTAATTCAAGAGATTTATCACAAATGATTGCACATGTCATATATATTATTTCTAATACATATGACAAATTTGTTGATTTTGCTGTGTTCTATGATTATTGTGAGTATTCCTACACTACAACAAACAACTTACTATCTAATTAGTAATCAAATAGTTCAATAAGAATGTAAAACCAATATAAATAAATACAAAAATACTAAACTAATTGTCTTGAATTAAAATAAACAAATAATATGGTTCATCATTCATCCAATACAATGAAATACTTAACCTAAGATTTTATAATTAAATTATACAAGAATAACTGGAAAAACATCACCCGAAAATAAGAAAGAATGAAGAAGTATGAGAAATCCACGTTCTTGACTCAAACATTAAAACTGGATTATGAATTTTTAAAATCCTTGTATGATTCACCTAGAATTGATGTATAAACTTGTTCTTCACCTTCAAAATATGTAGAATATGATGAAATTTAGGTCGAATAGCGCCTCATCATGTTCTGGTCGAATTTGGTATTTAAAAAATGCCAAAAATATTGCTTTGAATTATTATCAAAACAAAAATAAGGAAAATATAATTTTATTTTCTTTTGTACTGAGGCGCGCGCGGCTAGGCATATATAGGGCGCACGCCTGGTTGGTTTGAGACTCCTCAAGCACTTCATTTTTTGTTGGGGTGCGCACCTAGTCTAATTTACGACATTTGAACAATTTTCAATATTATCATCATAATTTTCTCTCCTGATATCCGATTGACATGATTCAAAGTGCATTGAAAAACTAACTCGAAAGGGGTATAATTCTTATAAAAATATCATTTTTCCAATTCGAAAGCTTACGATGCCAAAATTAGGTCTCAAGATGAAACTAAAAATCTGAAACACAACTTTGTTGACTGAAAGTTGATGTGTGATAATAGTTTGACTATAATTTTATCCCTTTGACTTTTTTCGTCATCAAATTGACCCATAACACTTTCAAATCTTCATTGTGAGGTTTAACGCAACTTTTTAGTAGTTGCACTTTAGTCTCCGAACTTTGGATTTGCTTCATTTCAGCCATTTTCTCTTGCAATTTTGTTCATTCATCTTCCAATTGTATCAAATTAAATGCTTGGTATCTTCAATCTTCATTTCGTTGCCCGTCTCATATATGGATTTTTGCAATTTAGCTCGACTTTTGGATTTCGTCATTTTTTATTATTTTTGCATTCTTTCCTACAATGTTTCGTCAAACATCAAGTTTTACCTATAAAATGCAATACAACAAAAGTTAGGTAATATTTTATCCAAGAAAAAAAAGTAAAATATCATTATTTAGAATCTCAAATAAGTGTAATTTCTACACTTATCTTGTTCCAATCTCACTTTTCCAAGATGAGAGTAGCAAACATCCACTCTCTATCTTGCGGGGGATGAGTCAACAGGTGCAGACTCAGCAGGTTGATGAGGAGGAAAGCCAACTCATTTATCATTTTCCATGTTATAAATATAAAGGATAGATTGGTATTTTGTAACGTTGTTAGGATTGTTGGAATTACTCTAAATCTGTTTGAATCATTCTTCAAGAGCATTCGGTTACATGCTTATATTAGATCAGTCTTGTATATTTATCATTCAATTCAATATAAAATACACACGGTTTTTTATCTCCTTTTCTTTTCTGTGCTTCTGCAACTTTTCACTCTGAAATTTCACAAATAGTATTACCCATGATGACAATAGGTGAACAAATTTTTAAATGACATGATGCATCTTGTAATGGAACCTGATTCAAATATATGGTGGGTCCAAAATTTAGACTTTTCTAACAAGCGCAGCAATAATACCAGAGTGGTCTCCAGGTGTAAATTGGGTTAAATTGTCTATGCTCCTATTTGGCTCGATCCAAATGCCGAGTTGTACTGTGAACTGACTCGCCAAAAAAACTTGCAACCTGCGCGAAACCATCATGCAAGTATCTTTTCAATTTTCAGTTTTTATATTTTTTGGCGAAATAATAAATAAAAAAACTATTGAACTGGGAGAACGTCAACTGGTTGTGCATTAGGGCAGAATAGTTACCGAATAACACGAGTGTTATGCAATGCCAATTTTTTTAAAAAATTAAAGTGAAGTACTTCCAGTAGAAAGTAAGGTTTCATCTTAAAAATTTAATCTATTAGGAGTAGTCTAATTCTCTCATTATTTCTCCAATTCTAGCCGACCTAGAATTATTTTACATTTTTCCAACAATTCTCCATAGAACGAATTACTGTATCATTTTGCCTCAATTGAGCAAAAATCTATTTATCCAATATCTCAATCTAGGAAAGAAAAAACTTTATATCTTTGAAGCTTAGAACGACTCAACTTGAAATTTATACACCCTAACTCAATTGGCATGTTTGGTCAACGTGGTACCAAAATCTTGTTTTATTATATAGTTGTGTACAATATCATATTATATACCAAACAAGCATCATATGCTTGAAGCATTTCAAATTTCAAGAACCTCGACTTTTTCATGTTTAGCAACCAACTCCCACACATCCCATCTTTTACCTTTACGAAATTTTAAAGAAAGAATGTCGAATAAAATTTTACCTTCACGAGGCACGTACATAGTAACACAAGCCACACTATACATCAGCTAGTAAGTCTATAATGTCCTTCAAGACACTAGCATTTGAGGCATTACTCAAATCCGATTTCAATGTCTGGATTACTCTAAGCGAGTCACATTTCATCACTTCTAGTGTGAGATCATGATTTTTTGCAAATAGAAAGCCGTCCCTTAGAACTGTGGCTTCAAGGTTGCTATTCCAGAGTCATTTTGAAGTGGTCCACCCCCCACCCCCCCTCTCCCCTTTTCATCTCACACAACTACTCCCATATTAATAAAGCGGCCTTCTACTCGAACACCACATCTACGTTGAGCTTGAGCACCCAGCAGACGATGGCCTCCACCTGATCGACAACTTGTCCCACCATTTGATTAGACCCTTCCCTGATGGAGATGCATCGGAGTTGGAGAAGAAACACACCAAAATATTGCAGCAACGAGATCAACAAACACGAACAAAATCATGATCAAACTTGATAAAATGAACACCGAATGCTCGAACGCGTGATCATTGTCCTCTAACTAAATTTCCCCCCTCTCGGATTGATTGAGATGCTTAAGAGGTTTCAGCAAACGGTTTGTAGGGATAATCAAGTCTTGTTGCAGAATTATACAAAAGCACAAGATGTAATTCCACCCAAACTTGAGAACGCAAGAGGAAAAATAAATATGGAGAAGAAAAGAATTGATTTCTATTGCTACGGAATGATTTATGATTTAATAATTTTTTTTTTCAACATTTTCAAATGAACTAAGATCACATATTTATAGCTTTCAGAAGTCTTGTACAAAATTGTACTAATATATAATGAGAAGCCACCAAATTCAAAACCACAATTACCATAAAACGGTAAAAAAGGGCCAAAAAATTTACTCTATGCAACCGCATACGCATAGAGCAACTATATGCGGTCGCAAAGAAGAGCTCGATACTGAGATTTTAATCCATGTTAAGAGTTGTGCGGTCCTGTGGGCCAATAATTTGATCTCCACCACCATTTTTCACTTCGAACTCAATTTATTCATCAACTTCCCAAATTCTAACATTCTTTCTCAAAACCATCTAATTATTATTAGATAGTTGTATACATATAGACATACATTCCATGTCCAATATAACATGCAAATGACATGTGGGCTTTGTTTTGAGATAAGCAACAAAGGGTCCTCAAATAGTCGACCGTAGCCCACAATCCCATCAAATATATTTTCTCTTTTATTTGCAAAAGGGTTAGGACTGCCTGGACAACAGTGAACTAACAAATACGTGACCAATTTTTTGGGACCCCAAATTGTTCAAGTAGGAAATGGGAACAATACTTTCAAGGTTTTAGGTTTGCCGTTTTGACAAATAATTGTATATGGAAAGCACATGATGCACATGGGAAGAGAATGGCTTCACTGTCCTAAGATCCCATTAAAGTCATTTACTGTTTTTTTTCATATCAACTTGCATATGATGTGATGTGTTTTTGCTATTCCAACTATTCATTCATCTTTTTCCATGCTTGAGCAACTTTAGAATGTTTTCATCTTAGTCTAATTTACCTCGAGAAAGAAACTAGAAAAATGAAAAATAACTTCTTCTTCTTCTTCTTCGTCACTATTATTAAGTGAAAAGAACGTGAAGAACAATTTGATAGACTATTGACAAAATATAGTTACGTCATACTAAGAACACAAAATAAAAAAAGTCAATAACTGAATAATTATATTAATGTTATTTTGACTAGAAGCTATCGTGTCTTAATCAATTAAATGTAAAATGATTCGTAGCTTATAATTACATGTTCAGTAAGATGAATTGAACAATACTAAGCCTATGTTTGAGTTCCATTTTTTTTCGTTGTTGAAAATGAGTTTTGTAACAGCGAATTTTTAGAGAATGCATAGCTAAAAGTGGAGTGTGGATAATGTCTAATTTAATACTAAGTACGTAACAAACATGCTTTTAATGATCTAATAAAACATGCTTAAAGCCTTAAACTTATTTATTTAAGTGGAGTGTGGATAATGTTTGGTGAAAAAAGGTGACTACTTACCAAATTGTAATCAAAGTTTTCATTGATTATTAGGGTCATTAATTATTATGACAAGGATTTTAATCTTATCCTCATGGCCAAGCTCCAAAGTTTATCATTTGATTATCTCCTAAGAAAATGGCATGCAGGCCACTTATTAACATTATTTATTTGGAATAATCACTCAAAAAACAAGCTGGAGAAATATTCGATTACTTGAGGGTTCGTAACGACTACAACAACTGAATTTGTGTTTCGTACGAAGATGGTCGAAATTATTCGATTATTTTTCTCTTTCAAAAAAAAAAATTTAATTGAATAATGACATTAACGTGATTAAAGAGTATTTCCCCGTAAGTAAATAACTCTCAGATTTTTTTTTATTTGAAGCCAATAAAGCAGATTACAGAATTGTACGGACTCATTAAGCCATGGAGAGTAGTCGGTAAAAGAGGAAAATTCAGCCAAAGTACAAGGGAAATATTAAAATAACATCTGAGATTTAATAAAATAAATAAAAAGAAAAGAAAATGCTGACTTGGAGAAGTAAAAGGTAAAAGTAAAAAGACAGAATTTGACTCAATTCAGAACCCTCTCTTTCTCTCTCTTTCTCAATCAAACCAACTCAGAGATAGCACTCTCTGTGGTGGCAGTCAGCGGGCTTGAGTTGGTTCGATTCACCAAGAAAATCATAACTCAGTTGACCCCGAGTTGACCCACCCAGTCAACTCTACTCTGTGGGTTTCGGCTGCCAAGCGGAGGTGGCGATGAGCGGCCGAGTGTGCCAACCCAGCATGAGACTCCCATCATTTTCTTCGACCCTGTACCCATCTCCGCCGGCGAACAGCGCCAGCAACATGCTCGCCTGCTTGAAAGCGTTGGAACCCAGGTGGACCGGGTCAAACCCGGCCGAGTTCATCCTTCCCCGCCACTGAGGCAACGTCTCGTGTCGCTCAATCCGGTCTGGTCCTTCACACGCCACCACGTTGCAAATCTGCCTCCCCAAGTAGACCTCGGTCATCACCAAGTCCTCGCTGTTGGGCTGAGTCAACCCGGAACTCTCCAACGAGTCAAACATCGTCGAATAGTAATGCAACGACTCGTTAAACCTGTCCAAAAATACATTTCCATTATGATTTGCCTCCTCTTCGACAATAGTCACGATTTTAGGGTTCATGGCTTTGATTGAATTCAGCACTTTGTCGATTCCACCGGGCCGGGCCAGTAATCTGTGCAACTCGAAAACCGAATTCACTGCTACTGCTTCCTCATTATTAGGCTTAATGTCCAACATACTGGCATCAAGATCAGCCAGTGAATTGGCTACAAAACCTCGGAATTTGAATTCTACACCAATTGTCTCAGCCAATTGAGCCAATTTCCATCCTACTTGCTGCAGGGCATCTGTGTTATCGGGCTGCGGCGGCCCAATTCCAGTTAGCCTGAATTCTGGTGGACCACCGGGCCGCAAAGCCAGGGCCTGCATAAGTGCCGGCCATTGCATCCCCTGCTTCAAACTGAAGTCAATCACATGAACTCTATTGGCACCTGCAAAGGCTTCAAGGATTGCCTGATTAGCAGTGAAATGCGCGAATTTCAAATATGGACAAGATTCGTAAAAGTGCATTTGAAGAACATCAGAATAGGAGGATTCAAGGGAATCTTGTGGATAAATCTTGTAAATCCTCCGGGCCAAAGCTTCGGCGAAATAGGTGGCGACTTTTCTCATGGCTCCGACTTGAGAAACTGCTAATATACCAACATGCTTCACCAATGCGTCTGCTAGCTTCATGTCATCTCTTTGAACAGCCTCTGCACAAGCCATCAAAGTATGCACCAGCCTAACACCTGTTTCTTGTGAATCCACTAGCACCACTGGCCGTGCCTCCGCCGATGAAGCATTATCAAGAAATTCGGATCCAGGAGAAGACCTCAGTCTCTTAGTGCCACTATCTGGTGCATGATTTGGGTTCTCTTCATTTTTTCCATTGCTACAAATCGCCCCACCAGGAATTGCTCTTAAATCATAATCATATATGACTTTTCCGTTCTGTTGTATTGGCATATCATTGGAGAAACCAATAAGATTTCTGGAAGATTCACCTGGAACCCCAATTTGTTGTGGGAGGACATCGAAATTACCTGTACTGTTTAGCTCAGACAACAAGCACTCGACCCACCCAGAGAGATCAGAAGGGTTGTAATGGATTGTATCAGTAGAAAGATGGGAAATTCCATCTTCCATGGTAGTCACCATAGCCATCTCTAATTGCTCAAGCTTATTAGCCACATCCGCCATATCTGAAGATTTCACTTTGTATCCCAAAACAGCAAAGAGCTCGTCCATTCCGGCATCCGCCTGCGGCTGCCCTTCTCCCCAAATCTTCATTTTCCCGGCGGCTGCCGTCTCTGCTTTGCCAAGATCACGTTCTCTTTTCATTTCTTTTAAAAATTAATTCGAAAAAAGATTTATTGTTGTTTTAGGGAACTGGGTTTGGATGGGCAATTGCTTCAAGAAACATGGATCATCGCAACTGGGCGGGTTGAAACTTGAAAGTCATGGTTTTGCTTGGTTTTTTGCATTACTTTATTGGTAAATTGGAATTTTCTTTCAAATCTTGTAGTAATAAAATAGAGGTGATGAAGTGTGGTGTAAAAGGGACCTCGTGAAGAGGGCGCAAGCTTCAAGAGAGGAACAGGCAGGGGGACTGGAGGAGATAACGAAGATGAATCCAGCCACAAACGTAATAATTCGTGGCTTTTTTTATTTTTATTTTTATTTTTATTTTTATTCTTCCAATAATAATTTTACATAATTAAAAATCACTTTATTTCACTATCATGTAGTAGAAGCATATACTGATTATGTGCCCATTTTTGGCGCCTCTGTTAATTCTAAAACCTTTAATTAGAGCCTTCGATGATTGGGTACAAAGTTTAAATTGCAATTTAAATTAATCAAAATACTTCTTATTCACATATTTTATAGAATCCACACTTATAATCACTTCCAAACATGATCGGAAATTGATGAACAGTACAAGTTCCATTCGTGATTAATAGTTTATAGTGGCGTGGGGGTAACAGCTAGTTAAAAGTATCAAAGAGTCTTGGCAATACCGTAATGCTAAAAAGATACCACGGTGATAATGTGGCAGTGATCTATATGAGAAGGACCATGCACTTTGAAATCAGGTGCTAAGAATATATTGGTGGGCCCCTTGATTTCTTCATTTCTTGTGAATGCTATCACGCATGACTCCTTGCGAGTGATATTTGCGCTCTATTAATCCTCCAGTTAATGTTCATTATTTTGAAAAAAGTGATATTTTAAATAGTGATTTTTGAAAATTATTAATTAAAAATATAAAAAAAATTAAATTTGCTTGCAAAAAATTTTATTGTATAAATATCAAAATGTAAGTGAAAAAGTTATATGATTGATGAGATTTTGATCTGATTAAATCTCATCACATTATCTATTGATAAACCATTTTGTAAATTATTATGTATTTTGTTTAGTCTAACACTGATTAAACGTGAGCAGCATACTTATATTTATTGAAAGGATGATGTTATCTAGTTTCAATAGTATTGAACACAAGTTTAGGTATCAGTATATTCTAGATCATACCTTTGTATTTTATTATATCTGTAATTTAATGTTACTAGTGCTATCACTTAGAATGTTGTTAAATATTAATGGTGCTAACTAGCATTACAGTTAGCCATGTCAATGAGTCGAGCCACGAGTCGAAACTCAAACTTCGAGCTTGGCTCGAGCAAAATAGGTATGCGCTTTTTTGGGCTCGAGCCGAGCCGAGCAGAGCCCGAGCCAAGCTGTCTCGTGTTTTTTTTAATTCGTTATAAATATATAATTTTTATAATATATTTAAAATTTGTGCAATTTATACGTATTATAAATAATAACTAAATATTAATATATAAAAAATACGTCTAAACTTAAAAAAGAAATAAACACAGCTCGGGCTCGGCCGGTGGCGAGCTCGGGCTCAAGATGACTCCTACAAAATAGGGCTCGGCCCAAGCCTCGGCTAGATGCCACCAAGCCACAAGCCGGCCCGCTCGGGCTTTTTTCGGGCCGAGCTCGGGCCGCTCGAGCATTTTTGACATCGCTAATTACAGCTGATGCTACCAAAATTCGTACCTAATTAATCTCAAACTCGAGGCAAGGAATGAGCACAAACAGAATCCCCTTGATGACTGCAAATATGTAGAATTAAGTCTCCGATTTTTGAAATAAAGGCGTTGATGTGTGTCTTCGTCGTCCCTTCAATACTTAAGTTTGAGATAGAATTTATGCGTAGGGCCGTGAACTGAAAATTATGTAAAAGCGTATCTAAATGATGAACCTTGATTCAGTATTTATAGAGGTTGGTGTCTGGATCCTTTAAGGATTAAACCACCAGGAATCGTTATCATTATCACATAAAGTTATTGAATTTTACTAATATTACCTCTTGGAGTTTGACTTGGATGGTAAGATGTTGGATATTTGGATAAAAATGAATTTAAAGAATTTGAGTTATGTGATGACTAAAACTTCTAAAAGGTACGATATAAGGGCATGCAAAGTAGTATCCCCAATATTAGGCCCAATCCTACCCAGGCCGGACTAGAAGGGTTAAGCCCGACCTCTCTTATGATGAATTGGGGTACGACTGTTCGGGGATAGTAGATCGGACTACGTTTTCCGTGCACATCACAGGCCCCCGTGCATCCAAATCACAGCTTGTGAATGAGTGAATGGGCTTGCGATATGAGATGTAAAGAATTTCGAGCATCTAGAGCCTGAGCATCGCCTTTAATCATGGTGCACAGGTGAGTGAGTGACACATGGATGCCACGTGTAGGGTTCAATATAGGTCGCTGGATGGATACCATGTGGATCAAAGCCAATAGCTAGGATCTGATGACCTTTGGCCTTCTCTATGGGCTAATAAATATCTCATTTTCACCTTCATTTTTCACATTTTACCTCCCAACTCTTTATAGAAAAGTAGTTTGTACTCAGGCTTTTAGTGGGTTTGTGGACGATAGATCTTTAAGGTAAGTGCTCGATACTTTAAGATTATTCTAATTTTAATAATCAAATGTTGAGCAATAGTGAGAGTGGAAGCAATTCTTCGAGGCGAGCCCGAGCAATCGTGAGGATTTAGTGGTCTCTTATCCACATGGTCGAGCTTGTTGGTGCTTATCCTCGAGAAGAAGTGATCGTTACCTTTCCTAAGCTCCCCACCATCTATAAAGAACATAAAATTATAGAGGTAGCTAGGCAGTAAGGATGATGCCAGGGTATGACATTAGGGCCCCCGGGCCTGGTGATAGAGTGGTCGATGCTTGAGAGGAATATATGACCATTTTCAGGGATTCCCTGAAGGGAGGTATGAGGTGGCCCCTTCACCTGTTCTTTATCGAGTTTTTGATCACTATGAAGTTAGGTTCCAATGTAGAAAACCAATCTTTAGCTGCATTCGTGAGGGTTTAAGGAAAGACTTTGCACATTACTGTATTATATGCAACCTGGTAGTTCATGATATCTTTATATATATTGAGATGATTGAAAGGGTCAGTAGTTCCATCACATTCCTTTAACCGAGGATATTTGAATTTGTCTGACAGAGGGTATGAAAAGATTTCTGGGGTAAAAAGAGTGTTAGGGGTGAACCCTGATGTTGTTTGAGCATTCTAAAGCATACTAGTTGCAATTCCGTCTTGAATGATTCTAGCCAGTCCGATAGAATCCATGGTAATTGATCTCAAACCCAAGGTCTAGTAAGGTGCTCCCGAGGTCCTGACATCATCGTTTCCAGGAATGGGATGGGGGCTCGAGCTCGAGCATCTTTTTTTAAAACAACTCTGTGGTTGTGGCGCTAGATGTGGATTTCTTTGAGTCAGCAGGTGAGTTAGCATGGCAACTTGTTGACAGAGCTCTTCAAACGTTCAGGAGCAATGAGTGGTGGTGGGAGTGTTGGTTCTCCTGATGATTCCTCGTGCGAAACCGGAGGATCTTCAACAGGGAGCTGGTTTGGATCAGATGAGTTTGTTCGAAGGTGTCCTGAACGAGTGTTAACCATGACTTTTGGTAGCATTTCCCACAATCAACACCAAAGATACCCCCAAAATTTGCACCTGGATAATCTTGAACTTGAGGACAAGAAATGAGCACGAATAAAATCCCCTTGATGACAGCAAAAAGGTAGAATTGAGTCTCAAAATCCTGAAACAAAGGCGTCGAGGTGTATCGTCGTCGTCCCACCAATACTTAAATTAGAGAGAGAATTTATGCGTTGGGCTGTGAACTGGAAATTATGTAAAATCACAACTCGATGCCCCTCCGATACTTAAGTTAGAGATGGGATTTATGCGTAAGGCTGTGAACTGAAAATTATGTAAAAGCGTATCTGAGTGATGAACCTTGATTCTGTATTTATAGAGGTTGATGACCGGATTCTTTAAAGATTAAACCACCTGGAATCCTTATCATTTTCACATAAAGTGATTGAGTTTTACTAAAATTACCTATTGGAGTTTGATTTGAACGGTAAGATGTTGGATATTTGAATAATGATGAATATAGAGAATCTGACTTATGGGAGGACTAAAACTTCTAAAAGGCACAAAATAAGGGCATGGAGAATAGTATCACAAATATTAGGTCCGATCCTACCAAGACCTGACCACTCGGCCCGACCACTCTTATGAGGAATTGGGGGTACGATTGTTCTGGGACGTTAGCTTGGGCCACCTCTTCTGTGCACATCAACTATAATCGATAAATTTTTGTTTGTTCAACTTTTGATCTTATTCATTGGAAAGTCGTCGTTAGCTATAAATTCATGATACATGATTTTATAATTACAGAAATTAGATAATTTAAAAACAGTGTGCATGTAGATCGCTCTATGTAATTTATTTTTTCGTAAAGCTCTATATAATTACTAATTTTACTAGCGACTTACCCTTTATAATATCCACTTGAAAATAGAAAAAGAAATATTGAAATGGAAATGGAGGAGTTTTTATGAATTCTTTTCTAAGAAAAATTTACAATATTATACCTCTGTACTCTACTCTATTTTGATTATTTTGAAAGAACTCTGTGCTTTCCAAAACAAATTTGGCCAACAATTTTCCCCTTTTTTTTTTTCCCCGCAAAAAGAAAGTATCACGGAATTAGCTTATCTGCCGTTTTAAGTTGGTTGAGTCTTTCATCACACTCCCTAAAAATAGTGAAAATCTGACGCATCTCCACTTCTTTATTTAGGAAAACAACAGTATTATTGGTCCATTACCCACGTGAATGGCACAGGGGCAGGTCAAATGATTTGCACGCGTTGCTATAGAATGTGAGTTTATGCACTCGTAAAGAAACATCGGTATTGAGATATTTAGACACGCGCACACAAGGCCGATCTTAAGATATTCGAGACTTTAGGCGACAAATTATTACGAAACTTTTAAATATAATTTTCTAGAAGCGTATTGATCTCTTTATTATCATTCATATTCTATTCAAATTGATTTTTTTATATTATTT
>CAIGRK010224470.1:0-14060 GCA_903798315.1 Fraxinus greggii
GCTCGTGTCAAGCCTAGATTTTTTGGCTGAACAAAAGATCTGCTTGACCCAAGCCAAAAAAGCTCGAACCATTTTTACTCGAGCCGAGCCCCAACTTCAATTTTCAGCTCGCGAGCCGGCCCAACTCTGTCCGTTGACATCCCTAGTTTGATACCTGCTACAAGTAGTAAGAGGGCCAAATAAGATATTTTTCGTGCAGTCAATATCCTCCTAAGAGTTCACATGCTATTGAATTGCATTAGGATATCCAATTAACCTACATCCACATAAAAAGGGATCAATTATCAATTCATAAAAGAACATATATATTTTATTTTGTTTTTATCCTGTCTTTTTTCTTATCCTATTCATTCTAGGTATTATATAGTTCCACCAAATAAAACATGTCCATAAAATATGAAATACTTGTAAATTTTGTAATCAAAAAGAGAATTTGGTAAGAATAACTATGGATCTACAACATCTAAAAGGATCTTAAGATGTTTCAAATTGGTTGTGTCACTAGTTATGGGCTGAACTCGATCAATCCAAATACCAATGATAATTCTACATGTAGAATGAAAAGATTTCATGTCCAGTGATGAAACCAAACCAAACTAGGCTAGGACTTGTTAGTTCTCGTTTAGTCTGATCTTTTTTACGCTTCAAAGAAAAATCGTAAAGTGACAAATATTGTGTAAATGACGTAGTTTAGTTTCATGCTTTCTATTATAGGTGATAAAAGTATTAATCTAAATTCATTTAAATAGACTTGATTTAACCCTGTTTGATTCTCATAATTTTCAAAATACACTTTCTTCTTTCTTATTTTTAATCATACATTCTTTAATAAAATAATATTACGCGCAAACTCAAAATTTTTCTTTATTTTTTAAGCACACATTCTTCGTCAAAATAATATTTCAAAATACATTTTCATAAAATAATAAATGGGGCTCAAGCATTGTGTTTGGTCGGAACACAAGGGAAGAACCCTATCCATATAATTTTTCCTCAGTTTTCTGAAGACAGGCAATGGCAGTTGGGATGAGGAAGGCTGCTGTTTGTGGGTTGATTTCTAGACTCTTCAGCAGTAAATTGTCAGCAGTAATTAAAGCGTGGCTGGTGTAACAGCAGAACCATGGACCATCCACGAACAATGTGACAACGACAGTTAGGCAAAATAAGCTATCTTTCTTGGATTGGGAGTTTGGCACATGCCTTTTCATTTACTTTTATTTAAGACAGAAAACAGAACGCATCGAGATTGAGATTTTTTAGAAAAAGTTATCTAAAGTTTCGGAATTTAACACTGTATAATCAAACTTTAATTTAAATCTTTCTATCAAAATATATGAAGTCATATCACTAAGGCCACAAAACGTTGCACCGTTATTGACCTAGAACTGTGCTAAGTAATCTAGCCGACATCATGTCGCCTTAATATAAAGTCATCTGACATAGTGAGATAATTGCTCCTTCAATTATGACGGTCAAGTTATAGACTCACGACACAGTGAACAATGAGAGAGTATAGAGATTTTTTTATAACGAGTGAATGAAGGGAGGACTACGTGGAAGGAGTCATAATGCAGTTATTTGCTGCTGCTTTTTTTTGTCCATATGCCAATCTACTCAAAGAGTGTTGAATATTTGATTTGAAATATTGTTGGGAGGAGGGAGTTGGCAATAGATTGGAAGACGTCATGAATGAGTCCAATTTGAATTTGATTCATATTTCATTTCAAATTCTTCATTATAAATTTTACCCATTGCATTGGGATTTCACTTTATATTAAATTCTTCATATATTAATTCTCCTAATATATTATGGATTCTTTAGTTATAAATATGTGGTGTACAACAAATATTGGAATTGATCAATCGTCCATTTAGTTATTGGTCCAAAAAGATCATTTGTGACTCCTTACTATTGATTATAGTGAATTCTCCGTTTCTGCCCATGGTTTTCCCGAATTTGTGTTTCCATGTAAATCTTCATTACTTGTGATCAATTATTTCTCATATTGCTTTTAGTTTTTCATCTTTATTAATTAGCCCAATTCTCAACAAAATTTATCAAAACAATTCTGATATCTTTTATGTTTTTAATAAGTGGTATCAGAGCCAAGGTTTTAGCGGTCCTTAGAAGTGCCAAATTGGTTATTAAAGTGAGGTTTGAACAAGATTGATTGTTTTAGGGATGGCAGTGTGAAATTTGAAATTTCACTTTTGAAGGGAAAACAATGTAAGAAGTTGTGATCTTGTTGCACTTAAGGATAATTCGAGCAAATTTATTAACTAGGATAGAGTTAGTTGTGAACTTGATGAATTTGTTGTTTGTAGTGATTCGAGCAAATTTGGTGCCCAAGGTAATTCTGCTGGTGAGCAGTGTTTAAATTCAATTCACAGTTACTGAGTATGCCCGAAGGGACATGGTGGAAGAGGTTGATTAATTTGGTGGAGTGTTTTATTTGGAGAATTTTGTTAGAATTGAAGAGTTAAGTTTTATTCCTTGCAATGAAATTCGTATCATATGAAATTTGTTAAAATTTGGTTGACATAAATTCTTGTCGAGTATTTGATTAGAAATACTGTTGGAGGAGTATTGAGAGTTGGTAAAACTTGAAGACGTATTAAAGGAGTCCAAATTGACTTTGACTCCTATTTCATTCCAAATTCTCCATTATTGGTTTTATCCATTGTATTGGGACTAATATTTATATTAAACTCTTCATGTATTAATTCTCTTAGCATATTATAAATATTTTGGTTATAAATATGTGATGCACAACACATATTGGAATTGATCAATTATTCAATTATTTATTGGTCAAAATAGATCATTTGTAACTCCTTATTACCAACTATAGTGAATTTTCCACTTCTACAAGTGATTTTCCCAGATTTGGGTATCCCACATAAATATTTTTTTTTTGTAATCCATTATTTTTCATATTGATTTTATTTTTTCATTTTTATTATTTAGTCCGATTCTCAACAAGTGGTATCAGACCGATTTTTATATCTTGTTTGTTTTTAACAATTTAGGTAGGATCTTCTAGCCAAACAATAGTAGCTTGACTGGCCTCATGAAAGATTATTAGTAGTAAATCTAGTCATTTTGTTTCAAGCAGAAATGTGAGGTCCAAACTGTTAAGGGATAAATTCCACATCGAATAAAAAAGAAAATATAGACGAACATATAAAAACTTGAACTACTCATTTTAATAAAATTAACTTTTTAAGATTGAAACCAATTCTTAATATAGTATCAGAGCTCATTAAGTTCTAATGAACAATCCGATTAAACTAAGACTAAAATTAAAACTAAAAAAATAAGCATGCAAATTTCAATTGGTTTGCTCAAATAAACCACCATGAGACTATAGACCAAATATATAAAGACTTGAATTACTCATATTAATAAGGTTGACCTTTTACGATTGAACTCGAGTCTTAATACAAATTTGCTCATCATCCTATTCTACCGTTTTGTGATAATCATATCACTTGATATTTTGATTTACATAGTATTGAGAAAACTCGTTAAAAATTATTTTTAGATAATGTTAGGTTTTTAGTTATGTTGGCAATTCTTTATATAAAATTATTATTGTAAAAGAATAGAATTGTTATAAAATGGTTGTAAAAGTCTTGGAGTCAACAAGAAAGAGTCACATGATTTACGCTAGTCTGTCGCCTAGCTCATGTCAAGCGTCTAAAGCAGAATCATTGTCCCACACATGTCGTCCGGCTCTCGCTAGAGCGACACACCTCTCGCTCGCATGTCGCTAGCTTGGCCCTTGAACGACAATGTTATCCGAGAAATCCTTGTTTGCGTTTTCAAGAATTTTATTTTATCATATACTACCTAAATAACTCCTATTATAAATACCCAATGCCTAGAACGTTTTTAGGGTGGTTGATCATTATTAACATTTTCATAACATCATTCCAAGATTCAAGAATACATTCAGCAATTTAGATTAGCCTTTTGATTCTTAAGATCAATCAACCACAAGTTTGGGAAAACATCGAATTGCTTATAATCCAAAACACCCACTTCCTAAATATCATTAGGAAGATACTTTCTAGCTTTTAGAGATTACTGAAATTTGAGGGAAGTTAGAAGCACATGAAGGTACAAGAACGAGACGTTATTGGTGTTCCACAGAAAATGAATTCCAGACGATCAGGAGCAGGTGAGAGTGAAGAACGCGTCTTGAAGATTGCAGGAATTAAATTAGCGAGTCTAATGGGTTTTCTAGGTTGGATCCTACTATAAGTTCTTATTGTTTATAGTGAAAACTACTGGCTTGGTTTCGAAGTCATTACCCAGTTAAAGGTTTTTTCTTTCATTAAATCTTGTTTTATTTACTGCTTTATTAATTATTGCGGCAATTCAATAAATGATAATTAGACTCAATTTACTAAACATCTAAAACAATTAAAAAGTTACTTGTTGCTTTTAATTGACAAATTTAATTTCGAATTATTCACCTATTAGGTGACTTTACGGTTAAACTAGTAACTTTCAAGTAATATCAGAGCCCAAATTTGATTCCTAACCCTAGTTTTCTAGATGAGTAGTTCATTATCTGTCCCATCATATTTTGATGGTAGTAACTATGCCTATTAGAAAGTTAGAATGAGAGTCTTCCTGAAATCGATGGATGAGCGTATTTTGTTGAGCGTAGTGAATGGTTGGACCACACCATCTACCATAGTTGCAGGTGTAGTTACCCCTACTTATATTTCAACTTGGTCTAAGAAAAATTTAGATTAGTGTAATTGGAATAGTAAATGGATTCATGCTCTATTTATGACTGCATCATCTGAATAGTTTACGTATATGTCTATGTGTGAGGTTGCTAAAGATTTTTGAGATATTTTACAGACCACACATTAAGTAACTCAGGGTGTTAAGAATTTTAAGTCACAGATGTTGATCACTAGGTTTAAAGAAATTAAGAAGGATGATGAGACTTTCGATGACTTCTATGCGAGCTTCAATGACATAGTTAATTCTAGTTTTAACCTAGGTGAGAGTATTTCCGAGTCTAAGATTGTCGAAAAATCATGTGATCATTACCTAAAAGATTTAGGCCTAAAGTTACGACTATCAAGGAGAGCAAAGATCTAAATACTGTTAAGATTGAAGAGTTGGTTGGATCTCTCCAACTTATGAACTTACAATATCTCAACCTAAAAATAACAAATCTATAGCCTTAAACACTGTTAGTGAAGAAGAGTATGATTTTTCTAATTTAGAATGACTTAATGATGAAGAAATAACCTACTTTGTTAAGAATTTTTAGAAAATGTTTAGAAATAAGAAGAAAACTAAAGAGAGATATAGATGTGATTCCAGTGAGTCTAGAAAGAAATCTAAATATGTGAGATGTCATAAATGTCAAGGTATAGAATTGAGTAATCGTAAGAGAAATCAGGATAAAGCTATGAATACAACTCTCACTGATGACGAGTCTAGCTCGAATAATCAAAGTGAAATGTCTACACAGGAGGAGAGTGGGAAGTTTATGACCTTCACTGATAGGATTAAAAGTGAATCTGATAAGGATAGTGAGAAGGTTGAGGAAGTAGATACTAGTGAGCAATCTAAGGAAGATTCTGAAGATGAGGATAAGATTCGGGATGCTTATAAAAAATTATTTGAAGAGAGTCTTAAGATTAAGAAGGTAAATAAAGTTGTGCTTAAGAAGGTCAATGAACTTGAGCTAGTTAGAGAGAAACTTATAGCTAATATTTAGGAGTCTACCTTGTGCCTCAACAAATTAGAAACTATAAATCAATCTCTAGAGTCTAAGATTAAAGATCTTACATGTGAACTTGAGAAGTCCTCTAGGAGAGTTAGTGAGTTGACCGTTGAGAATGAGAAATTGGATGACCAAGTTTATAACATAATTAACTCGGGAAAATTTTCCACTAGTCAGGTTTGAATGAAAAAGAGTGATCTAAAAAAATTAGAAATTGATCACGATACTCTTAAAGGTAAGAGTGTTTGTATACCTAATTGATTAGGTATACAAATGCGTGCTTGTGTTTTTTAATTGATTCATTCATTAGTGCAACCTTCTTCTTTTTTTTTTTTTTGTTTGATTTTACTTTTTAGAAAATAAAGAGGAAATTCTTTACTATAGCATGATATATAATTTACTTGAACATGTGTGTTGTGACCAAGTATGAGTTTAATAGATGTGTTGCAGCATATTTTCCATTAGGTTGATGTGGAGTACTTAACATAAGTTTTTTCATGTACCATCGACATTGCACACTCTATAATCTTGTGAGTAAATTTTGACTGCGTGTGCGAAATTTGAGATGGCTGTCATCGTTGGTAATGTGACCTTGAACAAGAATTAACCTTAATTTAGTAAATCTAAGCTCGAGTATATCACTCAATACTGGGTTGGTCGAGACTCTTTCTTAGTGAACTTAAATAAAATAAAAATGTTTCATCTTATACTCTTCTTTGAAACCTATTTTACTCGAGTAATTAAGCTCAATGAGTTTCTCATAATATGATGCCATATGGTCAACTGACTTGAAGTTATTTGCTCAAAACTCGTTATAGGGTCATTTTAGTCGCTTAATGTAGAAGAGTCTGCACATAAGATGTGCAAAATTAAAGAGAAAAATGATGAGTTTAAAAATAAAATTATAAATTGTGTGAAAATGTATATATGCTCAAAGTAAAGAGGAGAAAATAATAAGATACATGAAAATAAGCTTCATTTATAAGTCCTAATATACATTATTTGTTTGACTTTCATTAGTAAAGGAATAAACTTATTTAATAGTGAGATTTAGGATGCCCTTTCTCACAAATTTAAAGTTTGAAGTTTTGATCATAAGGAATTAGTGGCACTCAACATATATGAGTCACTTATACAATTTACTCTATTTAAACTTGAACCGAGTATGTCGGAAAGTTTAATGGTCATTGATTATACTTGTGCATGCAATCAAATGCATATTTGAGTTATTATACATTGTTACTTTCATCACTTGTGACAAAAAGAGGAGAAATAATGGGATGTTTTTAAATTTTAGTTTATTTTGTAGTAAGGTGGAGATTTGTTTGGGAGATGATTTTTTTTGCTTAACTTTTTTGAGTTTTGATATTTTATGATATTAATGTTTTGGTTGGTGTTCTGATTAACATTAGTATTGCTTTTCAATCTAGCTATATGATAGTTTGTTTCAATTATTATATTTTCTATTATATTTCCTGTGTTACATGCTTTTACACTTGGAATTTGAATTATTGATTTCAGGATCAGATTTCAAGAAATGCAAGGGACAGATATTTAGTTTGAGTTTGGGTAGATTATTTGTGTTTCTACATCCTTGACTTGTATTGTATAGTTTTGTCACAGAATGTCAAAGTGAGAGATTGTTAGATTTTTAGTTATGTTAGCAATTCTTTAGATAAAATGATTATTGTAAAAGAATGAGATTGTTACAAAAAAGTTGTAAAAGTCAATGAGTCAAGAAGAAAGAGTCGCCGAATTTACGATAGTCGTCGCACAGCTGATATTCGAGTGTCCAAAGCAGAATCATTATCGCCAGCCTATCGCCTGGCTCTCGCACTCCTCTCGCTAGCCTGACGCTCGAGCGACGGTGTTGTCCGAGAAATCTTATTTTGCGTTTTTCAAAAGTTTTATATATCCAATACTTCCTAAACAACTTGTATTATAAATACACAATGCCCAAAACGTTTTTGGAGTGGTTGATTATTATTTACATCTTCATAATATCATTCTAAAATCCAAAAACACATTCAACAATCTAGATTAACCTTTTAATTCTTGAGATCAATCAACCACAAGTTTGGAAAAACGTCGACTTTCTTATAATCCAAACACCCACTTTCTAGATATCATTAGGAATGTGCTTTCTCAATAGCTTTTAGATATTGCTAAAGTTTGAGAAATGTTGGACCAAAAGCACAGGAAAAGTACAATAAAAAAACATTTTTAGTGTTCCACAGGAGATAGACAATTCATGAAGATTGGGTGCAGGTGAGAGTGAAGCACGTTCCAACGAATCTTGGAGATTGTAGGAATTAGATCAGCGAGTCTAATGAATTTTTTAGACTGGATCATACTGTAAATTTTTATTATCTATAATGGAAACTACGGCTTGATTCCGAAGTTTTTACACAGTTAAGAGTTTTCTCCTTCATCAAATCTTGTATTATTTAATGCTTTATTTATTATTGCGGCAATTCAATATAAGATAATTTGAATTGATTGACTAAATATTTAGAACAATTAAAAATTGACTTGTTGTTTTTAATTAACAAATTGAAATCCGCATTATTCACATATTATGTGATTTTAGAAATGAATTAGTAACTTTCAGATAGTAAGCACAGCCAAACATATCGATATTCTACTGAAATAAGTATTTTATAACCCCATAATATAGAAACAATGAATAGGAAATCCAATAACTTAACGAGTTGGAACACTAAATTGTCCTAACACTTCCACGGGGAAACGTAAAGCATTCAAATTGCGAGTTTGCATATTCAATCAGAGACTGTAATGGTAGAAAACAAACGAATATCACAGGACACGAAAAATTAATAATTGCAAAGAGACAAATATCAATCAATTTCAGTGAATGAAAACGAGTGCACGTGGATAGGCCACCCACACGTGCAGTCAATCATCAGAGGCCCACGTTCTTACCCCCGTCTCTTTCAATACACACACGTACGCAATCTGTCATCTTTCAGGTAATAAAACATTTTTCATTAATGTATTAAAAGTAGTTTTATGTTACTTCACATATCAATATCCTGTTTTTGAGTTTGTCTGTCTATGAATGTCAGCCTTGGGAACGTGAAAAGTAGTTTTAGTAGAGATGCGCGCAAATTGATCCGATTTTTCATTATTATTAAAAAAAAAAAATGATCTCAGACTTTAAAAAAGTAGAGTATTGAAAAACTATGATATAAAAATCACTTCTAGTATAATATTCTAGAGCTTAAAAAGTTGATATCATGGTCAAACAATTAACTTTAAACAGACATTTCGTAAAATCGATAACTTCTATTAAATTTTCAAACACTTATTTTTTTAATTTTTATTAAAATCTATTAAAACTTTATACAATCCCTTAATCTTACACCATTTGATTCATTTCATAACAAACATATTTATCTGGCTACTTTGTATAACAATGAACATCTTTAAAGCATCTTCGACTTTATTTTTTATTTTTAAAGAACATATATTTCATTATAAATAACATCATATAAACTTTTTATATGAATCCAACAACCATCTCGATATTTATTATTTATTTTGATTTTCCTATAAGCAATTATATTTTGCACATTTTCCTTTTACATTTCAAATCAGCGCATAGAAAATTGTAAAACATGAATCAATATAATAATATTGCTATATAGAGACTGATTTGGTTCTCTACGTTTCTAGAGTTAAATTCTGTACTTGTTATACCTAAAGAGTTTGTTCGACTCTTCAAATATGCAATGACTCTTTAAAATAAAGAAGAAGAAATTTTATAAAAAGTATATTGAAGAATCTCTAACCCTTAATATTTTATTATAGCCTAAAAAAGTTCAAACTAGCAATTCATTTTGTTTAAGTTCAAACGAACAATAAAATTTCAAGATTAATTTTTTGTTTTTTTCAAACAAGACACCCTCTTATGAGTTCTTATTAAGGATAAAATTCCAAATCGATTAATATAAAAGCATCTTCAATTCTAAAATAGATTGCATTAAAAATTTTGTCATGTGAGCTAAAATGTACAATGCCTACAAATATTTCTCTTCATTACACATCTAAGATTATGTATAGCAGACGTGACAAGAAAAAAGTAAACATTGTTAAAAA
The DNA here is from genome assembly GCA_903798315.1 of Fraxinus greggii. NCBI lineage: Eukaryota > Viridiplantae > Streptophyta > Magnoliopsida > Lamiales > Oleaceae > Fraxinus > Fraxinus greggii. The sequence goes on from CAIGRK010224470.1 coordinate 9,879, forward strand.
GACAGTCTAGTTGTAGAAATTCTTCTAGACGAATGGGTCACCATAATTTAATATTTTCTCCCTTTCTCTTTAATTTTCTCCTTTCTTAATTTTTTCTCTTTGTTGTTAAGTATACATCAAAAATAAAATTTGAATTATTAAAGATTAAATTTAAATTAGACAATCTATTCGTTATACATTAATAAAGTATAAATCGAAAGAATATCTATTATTAGATGTCACTTAAATTGTAATTCGTAGAATGCAACACACTCTATGGATCACAGTCTAGGTGGCATCTAAATAAAAGTATTCTAACTTACATGTCTAATGAAGAGATGACATAATTTTAATTTCATCTCCAATGTGATTCATCTGGAATTCAAACCCTGGTGTATATTTAACAAGAGAAAAAAAGGAGAGAGAAAATAAGAATTGAGAGAGAGAGAGAGAGAGAGAGAGAGAAATGTTAAATTACAATAACTCGCTTCGTTTAAAAAAAGTATCTACATTTAAATGGTTCTCTCGATAAATGTCTATTTTTTTGTGTAACGTCGCTAGACACAATCTTGGACATGTTGCATTAGAGAAACTTTTTAAGACATGGTTTATTTTAAAATCACATTAACATTGAAGATGCTATCTAAGAATCTTCTTATTTTTAAAGAGCATCTTCTATGTAGTAGAAATCATTTTTAAATTTAAAAACATTTTTTAAGAATACTCCAACAAATTCTTTATTTTACTCTTTTTAAAATATATCTAATATTTTTTTAATTAATATGTCCTTATTTATAAATGTCAATTCCCAATAATTTCAAAGGTAGTTTGTTTTGAGCCCCATTTTTATCAAAAATTCATTTTTTTAAAAAAATTCATTTTTAATCACATATTATTCAATAAAATAATATTACATATAAATTAAAAAAATTTTCTTCATTTTTAACCACACATTCTCCAAAAATCACTATTCAAAAAATTATTTTTTTTTCTCAAAATGGAGCTCAAACAAGGGCTAATCTATTTTTGAGCTCTATTTTTTTCAAAACTCGTTTTTAACTGCACATTCTTCCATAAAATAATTTTACACGTAAATTCAAAAAATTTCTAAATTTTTAAACTACACATTCTCCAAAAAATCACTATTCCAAATCTAAATTTCCCAAAAAAAATTGGGATCAAACAAGACTTAAGTAAGTGCAATCATTTTAAAGTATAAATAAAATTCATTCTCCATTTTAAAATTTAAAACAAAAGGTACTTGAGAATAATTTCAAGATTTGATTTTTAAAGAGTGTTTGGAAATACCATCTAAAAAACTCTATTTATAAAATAAAAAAAAAAAATCTCATGTATAATAGATATCATCTTTAAATTTAGCAAGTTTGAATTTTTTTATACATTCTAATAATGCTATCTATTTTAATTCTTTATTTTACATTTCCCAAAAAAATATTTATTAATTTCCTCTTATCTTTTATTTAACATATTTTTTTATTTATCAATGATCAATTAATTCAATATAAACTGAATAATTTAAAGAGTAAATTATTAAAATTTGTAACTTATTAAATACAATAATTATAAAATAAGAATAAACGATGTATTTGATTTTTCATATTTGGAAAGTCAGACTCATTCTTTATTTTTAAAAAAATTAAAATAAGTAATTTTTTAAGTTTTTTTTTTTTTTTTTAAATGATGAGCANTCATTTGCAATTGAATAGTCATGACTAGTTGTCACAAAAATTTGAGACTCTTCCAATTCACACCTATAAATATTTCCAAAATTTTAACAATTTTATCATGGATTATATCCCGAACTTAATTTTCACAAAAACAAAGGGTCAATAACAAGGAAATTATTTTTTTAACATTTTTCGGTCAAAATAAACTTGAGATGTGAATTATCTCAAGGATCTTCAAGAGCATCTCCAAAAGGCTACATAAATACAAGAAGTTCTCTATTTTAGAGAGTTACACATTATTTTTTTCATTCTCATTCTTCTACTCATTTTCAACCACACATTCTTCAATAAAATAATATTTTCCATCACATGAATAACTTTTCCTTCTTTTTCAACCACACATTCTTCATTAATCTACTATTTCAGAATACATTTTTTCAAAATATTACGGCTCAAGCACACCCTTAAAGAATATTTCAAAGACTAATTTTTAACATATTAGACTTTAAAATAAAAGTTTGGGACACTGTCATCTCTCACTTTAAAGCTATCAAATACAAACTAACCAATTAATGATTCGAGTTCGTTTTCCAAACTGTCGTATTAAACATAAACTTTTTCATCATTCAGTATCATAGCCATTCCAATCATATCAGATTGAGATGTTTCACAAAATACTATATAATTAGAAAAGAATGATTGAATTTAGGGCTGCGTACAGTCCAAATCAATCTAATTCGATCATTTGTTTTTCAAGATAAGATCAAATTAATATCGACTGGTTTTCTTCAAATTAATGAAAAAAACAAAACACACCCTTAACTATAATCCTAAGTCAAACATTATCGAGTAATCAACCGTGGAATTGTTAAACATATCAACAAACTACAGAAAAGCAGCTTTAAAAATCCTGTTAGTAACAATCAATAAACTAGAAAACTCCGAAATTTATAATTCCACTACTTGGCAGTTAATTGTAGTCTAAAGAAGCACCTTTAGTTGCAGAACTAGTCCAATTCATCAACAAGAAACACGAAAGAAAGTAAACGTCTATTGTACTTAGGTTTCGTTGCAACACGAGATGTATATTTATTTCTATAAAACGGGGCTATATAATATAATCCTAATAAAATAATAATATATTTATCTAAAAGCTAATAAAAATCGAGTAACTAGTCCGTTTCTCCCCATTCCGAAGAATTTTATGTTGATATCCCAAATAGATTCACACACATGCTTCCACACCCTTGCCAACAGTAAGGCAAAAAGACAAGCTGAGATTGCCCGAAAGCTCAACAGCAAGTTTTGAGTTGGCTGGAATGGTATCTCACTAGTACATATCTATAAAGACATTTATCATTATTGAAACAAACATTATTCTACATGTAAATCACAAGCATATAAATGAAGAAAAATGTATCTAATAATTTGAATGAAATAATGGTAGGGAGAGGATAAGAGGGGTACCAAACTTTAGCAAAATTAAAAACAAGAAAAGCACAAAAAAACAAAATGGAGGCCCTCGTGCACCTCTGGAATTTTGGTTGTACATCACACATTTAATGAAGCAAAAACGTCTTGGTTGAGCTTATTCATGCGTGCGTGTGGGTAGACATTCCTACTCTCTCTCTCTCTCTCAATTATTATATGTAACCTTTTGCAGCCCTAGTTATTGTGATTTCTGTGTATCCTTTCTGTAGTTTCCGTGCACTTCCTTTTGATCCAACTTTAGGCTACCATTCATACATCCCTATCCTTGTGCCCTCAGCCCTGTCCCACCCACATTCTAGAATGAAAATAACAAATCCTGGAATTTTCTTTATATGCCTTTCTATGTAATCGTAATTAGAGGTGTAAACAGGAGACTCGGTTCGATTTTAAAAGATCTTATTAAGAGTAGCTTAGTCCTTTGCATAATATTAATTATTTCGATATTCAAATGACGTTGAGTTTTATCTTACCATGCCCTATAAGATGGTGATTTATTTGAAAACTCCAACCCTAGAATCTCGTTTGAGCTTTAAGAACTTTGATCCCAAATTAGATTTTGGCTTTCATCTTAAAAACCAACATTGTTAAGAGATGCAATCCAATCTCTTATATTTTATTGTTATTTATAATCCACGTTAAATTTATCCTTAACAAAGATAACACATTCGATTTTGGATAGGCCGACCCTTTTTTCAAGGCAAGGCCAAAAATAGCGCAGACCATTGGAGCCTAATAGGTTTTCGTTTCTATTTGACAATTCCATCCCAAATCGGGAGAGAGTTTTCCCGCTTAGGTAAGAGTTTTGAGGTTCAGGTAACAAGTTTTCTTTAATTTCCGTAAAATAGAAAAAAATATATTAGGCCCCGTTTGATTGGCGGAATTTTCCAGGGACCTAGGAAAATATTTTCCAATTTCCACTTTTTTGACTGTTTGATAGGCGAAATTTTCCACGGTAAATATTTTCCATCTTTCCTCCACACGTGTGCATTTTCCGGGTAAAGGCTGGTTGGAAATTTTTTTTTGC
>CAIGRK010224488.1:0-13391 GCA_903798315.1 Fraxinus greggii
GATTTGAGAGAGATTCAACCATTGCTTTACCCATTCTTTCTATAGCATCCTTCGTGGGTTAGTTGGGGCAACCGGAGTGGGGTGAAGAGGGCAGCTGAAAGCGAAGGTTGCGGGCCGAGCAAGTCTCGAGTGGTGTTTGTCTGGATGATTTTTCTAAGCTTTGATCGAAGATTTCTCGAAAATTTCAACAACGTGGCTAAATTCCAAGTTTGGTTTTTAACAAATTCGATAATTAAGCCTCTCTTGCCGCAAGAAAGGCATGTTGAAAGTTGTGATGACCTCTTGAAAACTTAAATCACAACATGCAAAATATGATGTTAGTACATAAACAATTAGTGCAACTTTACGAGCGGATGTTTGTAAGCAATCTAGCATAATTTATTGACTAAATTTTGTGCTACTGCAAAGATAATTTAAGCACTAATATCACCTCTTCATGAGATTAGGTCATATGAAATTATTTAATACTTGTACTAATTCAAGAGCACAACATAATGTTCTTCGAGAATAATTGAAACTTTTTAAATTGTGTTTTTTAGGAGCGACAACACAATATTTTTATCAATATTGATATGGATGAATTTGTGCTTCTTACTAGAATAAGAATATATATGGGATTGTGCTTCCTTGATAGCATCAAAATTATTTCCTTATAGAATATTGATAATTTATTTTTTAATCTTCTCCCGGAGCACCAATACAGCATTCTTCTCAATTTTTTAGACACGTACATGTTCGTGCTTCTTCAAGAACACAACGACAATAAATTTTAAGCTTCTTTGGGAGGGATAATATAATATTTTTACAATTAATAATATGAAATGTTGCTTCTTCGGGAGCAACAAGAGATTAATATTCTTAAATATTTTAAATATTACCTAGTATAAATATTTGTTATTCGAAAGTTTACAATATTCTATTGGAATATTCACATAATATAAAATTGTATATCTTCATGAAAACACAGTTAAAATAGAGATTGCACACATATTAAATTGATAAAAATTTAAATAGTCGCTTAATGTAAGTTTTATTTAAATAAAAATAAATCACGTTGTGGTTTTTTCAATAACATAATATTCTTGTAGAATACAAGTTTATATAAATTATGATTTTTTTACGAATCGCGACACTATTCTTCAAGAATATGTATGCTTCTTCGTGAGCAATAATATAATATTTTTCTAAAATATTGATATTTTAGAATAAGTAATTTTGACAACAATATATGTCTACTAAATAAATATAGTGACGACATAATCACATAAAACAATTTGCACTAATTTGTTGAAAGAATACTAACATTTTTCTTTTGGATAGAGAAGAAGAATCATTTCAATTGGTTAGAAAATTTTTGCCTTTCTTCGAAGCCAAAAAAAAAATCGTTTTTTTCTAACTTAGTAAGCTGGAATTTCGTTATGATAACGAATTATAAACTAGAAAGAATAAAAAAATCAATAGACTTTTGTTTATTTTATTGAAAATCAAAACCCTATACTTATTGATAAGAATTATACTTACTGATAAGAATTAAGATACAAGAGTACTAATTAATTTATAACAATATATAACAAATAAATAATATTTAGCCAAACATTTATGCCGTATGGTACATCAATACACGGAGCATTATTATTATTATTATTATTATTATTATTATTATTATTATTATTATTATTTTTTAGCTATTCCACTTAAACATAACAAGGTAGAAACTCAATAGCTTATTATGAATTAGATTAAATCTAATCCTCATAATTCCTCCAGCTAGACTAGGAAAATCAGTTCTGCCAAACTAGCTGAAAAAGATGATCCTTTCAGTATAATACAAGAACCACTTCAGCAAAATGCTAGTCAATACAAATTCAGTAAAAAGTAAAACTTACAAGCTCCTTCCATTTCTACTAGTTGAAGGCCTAAAACACCCACAAAAAGGAGCCTTCTTTCTCTTCCCACCGTTCTTCCTCCCATAGTAAATAAAGTCCCTCAGAATAATGCTTGTTTTGCTTCGCAAAAATTTTCCTCGTCCTTTGCTTTTCTTTTCATCCTCAAGTTTCATTAACACGTACTGGATCTTATGAAGCTCTAATTGCAGACGACCAATCCGCTCAGACCCTCTTTGTGCTTGTTCCGAAACTTCCTTTCTGCTGAGTTTCACAGCCTCTTTCGACTCTGGGGATGCCCTTCCGTCTGGCGAACGACTCTCCTCAATATTTTTCACCAGTTGACCATTTAAATCAACTAGTTTCTCAACAGTTTCCTCAGCTTCTGCTAACTGCTCCTGAACTGTTTCAAAATCAACATTCTTAGTCTTTCTAGCATTTCTGTTCATCTCCAATTTCCTTCTCAAGTTTTGCATTGTTGTCTGAAGATTTACGAGCTTCTGCCCATCGGATGCAAGTCTCTCAAGGATATTTCTACTGCTCGTTTCATGACTGGGCTCTGTATATCGTGTAGATAGCTCCAACTTATCAACGCCCAACTCCTTCTCGACTTCTATATCTGGACAAGGTTCCGTGTTTCTCTTTAAGTTCTCAAAATGATCGTACACAATATCACTTTCTGTCAATTTATATGCCTGCTTTAGTGACTCTCCAATTGTTCGACCATGATTTCCATCCTCGGCAGTTTCCCACAGCTCGAGCATCTGATCATCAGCTCGAACAGTACCTCTCCTGCGTACTCCAGGTAATGTGCTATGAGAAACATTATCAAGAGGAATATCTTTCATTAGCATACCACTCCGGGCTTCAATGGATTTTGTTTTTATTTTCTGCAACTTGGGAGAATTGCTGGGGTCATTATAAAGTTTGTCCCGACCCGATCTTCGTCGTTGTTTTAAATGCTCAATCTCAACCGTGGAATCAGCTTGCTTGATGTTGGAGTTTGATCTTCCCTGCAAAACAGATTTGTTCATTTCTTCCATTATCTTTCCAACTTCTTTGATTCTGACCTGCAATTTTTGCAAATCGTGAAATTCATTTGGCACGGGAAATCGATCTTCCATACGATTTTGGGACCCTGGTTCTGAACACTGCAAAGATGTGGCACAAAAAGAGTTCAGCGAAAGCATTTACCAGTAATGAAAAGATTTTCCAGTCGGCATACTAGTAAAAGGATGAGAATACAGACCTCAGTCTCTTTCCATTTTAGTTCATCATCAATATTGAACAAATATACTTCACATAATATCTTCAACTTGGAGACAAATGTAGAAATAAAAAATGTCTTATTTTAGTCATTTCATGAAATGCAGAGACTGAGTGAGCAAGTTTGGCGAAGCCTTACAATAAAGTATAATTACTTAAAATTAAGTTTTAAGCTCAAGCACATTTTTTTTTTGAAGTCTTATTTTTTCTTTCTAAACTTAGCCAAAATGTCCTATACATCATGCCACAGACTTTCAGATTCAAGATATACTTCAGATGAATCTCTGCAAAAACATCAAACGGACAACGGTAATGGTGACGAAGTAATGCTGAATACACGACTAACTGCCACATTCTCAATTTCTTAAAATTATAGTTTTATCCCATAAAAAGTGTCATTTCTGAATGAGACTCGGAGGGACTGAGAATAAAACTCTTGCTCCTTCACATATCTCTGACTATTACAAAGGCAACCCCTCATGTCCACAGAGTTCTATTTTAGAGCGACAAATAGAATTGCATGTCCATTTCATAATTCTAGCAGACAAAACACTAAAATGATATTATGCAAGTTCAGCTGGAAAGACTTTGAAAAAAAGGAATGCGAAAGATGATTATGACAAGTTCTTGAAGCTTTTACTGTGAAGCCATAAATCTGCTCATTAGAAGAAGGAAAGTTACCTCTAGCTCCCGACCATGAGCTTCTTTAAGCTTCGTATGAAGGATAGCATTATGCTCAAGAGATGCCACATCATCTTTTAAAGAAGCTACTACAGGAGCATATGCATATAGTTGGGATTTTAATTCTTCAATTTCAGTCTCCATTGAACTAATTTTCCCTTTCATCCGTTCAATCTCAGATGTTTTTGAAGCACTTTCATTCTCAAGACTCTGACATGCCCCAATAAGCTCATGCACCTTATTTTCAAATAAAACTTCATGGATGGAAGAAATTTGAAGATCAAAATAAAATGTAGCTGCTTCAGCCTCCCAGAGTTCAAACTCGCTGTTCTTCTCTTCAAGCTCTAAACTCAGATTTTGCTCTCTGATTTTCCGTTCTCCTATTTCTTCATGTAGTTGATTCAGTTCAGACACCAAATTTGCATTCACCACATGAAGACTTCCAATTTCTTCGTTCTGAATGAAACCTTTTTCAGAGAGCTTAAACATCTCCTTTTCTAGATTATCTCTCATCTGCATTGATTCTAGAATATCACTCTCCAGTCTGTCCACTGTTTTGCACAACTTTGAGTTCAGGTTTTCGGCAGCGTCAAGCTTCATCTTGGCATCTAAGAGTTTTGTTTCATTCTGAATTAACATCTCCTTTCCATTAAAATTTTCCTGCTCCATCTCAACATTAGATTCCCTGATCTCTTTCAGCTCCATTTCCATCCTATGAACAGCATCTTTAAGCATCAAATTTTCCGCTTCTTGCATTTCCAGCTTCCCTGTTAACATGCTCATTTCCTTTTCAAGATTACTGTTGACCTCATGTTGGCTGTGCAAATCTTCAAGTAGTAAGTTTAACTCCGTAACTTTTTCGGCCCCAAAGTTCCTGAAAACTAAAGATTGGTTAGCAATGGCTAACAATTCCAGGAGAACAACATCATTTTCTTGATCTACCAGCCATTTATCCTCCTTGAAATCAGCTAACTTTTTCAGCAAAGATCTGTTTTCTTGAAGAATATGAGAATGTGCTTCTTGTAATGCAATGTACGCTTTGTGCAAGTCAGCCTGTTGGACACAAAGCCTTCCCATTTCAGTATCAAGAAGAGCAGCACATTGGTGACTCTTTATCACCTCAGATTCCAATTTCCTGTTGATATTTAGAAGTTCGTCTTTTTCGTTTTTAACTTGAACAAGCTTCTGGGCTTCAATTTTGAATTCCTGCTCAAAGTATATCTTCTGTGACTCTATTTCTATGCCCTTTGACTCCAACTGCTCAAGTAGTGTTGCAAGAACCGAGTTTTCAACCAAAAGCTGCTGCTTATCATCCTCGTGTTTTGAGATCGTACATTTCATATCCTCAATATTTTGAAGAACATGATGCACAAAGGTTTGCTCATTTTCAACCTTGTCCTCAGGAGTGAAATCGTAGCCAATTTCAAGGGACCTGAACACTTGGTAGATGCCCAACCTCAGTCTTTCAATTTCATCCAACAATAGTTCCGCTTCTACCTGCTGCTCAAGGTTCTCACTCTCCAGCTCTGCAATCACTTTATTTGCCAATTTGGAAGCCTCGACGTGTTTTTGACAGTCGATAATGAGAGAGTAATTTTTTTCTTCCATATCTTTAATGAACTTTTGCAAAACGTACATCTCGAACTGAGCTTTCAGAGCTTTATCACGTTCCTCTTCAAATTCCTTTTTTTCCCATCTATTTTCTTCTTGCAGGAGATGAATATGGTTTTCTAATACAGAGAACCGACCCTCAGTTTCAAGATTGGAGCTTGTTCGTTCTTGCTTCTCCACACCAAGTGATACCTTTAGTTCTTCTACTTGAAAGTGCATACCTTCTTTCTCCTTCTCTATGCCAGCATATTTTTCTTCCAACCCTGTAAATCTTTTCTCTAGACATTCTAGTCTTTTCTCAACATTTTCCAACATCCCAACTAAGGTGCCCTTTTCACTCAAAAGATGGGATTTTTCGTCCCTAAGCAATTGGCAAATCTCTTCTAAGCCCTTTGACTTTTCCCTCAAACCTTCAAGTTCAACCTTTGCAGTCGACAGAGTGTTCTCTAGGACAGCATTTTTCTCCAATAGCTTATGCGTGTTCTCAGTTACAGCGTACAACTGAGAAAGAATGGAAGCTTTCTCGGCAACGAGGGCGGACTTCTCTCCCTGGAGAAACTGGCAAGATTCTTGCAAGGACTTCACATTTTCACGCGATCTTTCAAGCTCACCATTTCTGTCTGACAGGGAGCTCTCCGCAGAAGCCTTTTTCTTCAAAAGTTCTTCCATATTTTCCAACTTCTTCAACAATGCTTCTTTCTCATTGCTTTCCTGCTCACATATTTGTCTCATCCTAGAGTTCTCATCCTGAAAGCTCTTTATTGAAGTTCCAATACAGTTTGGGTTCAGCCCTGCTGCTTCCACTTGTTCGACTAAAGCCTTGTATGTACTGTTTAAGCCTTTCATTTCCTCTTTCAAACACAAAGTTTCCTGCAGAAGCGAGTTACTTTTCGCCATTTGGTGGGAAACCTCTTGTTCAAGCCTCTCCTTCATCTCCCTTAAGCTACGGATTTGAGTTTGCATATTCTCCATTGAAACAGTTGAAGATAATTTCATTTGACTCAAGCTATGATTTTCATCCTTAACCTGCCTAATTTCTTCTTCCAAGCCATGTTTGCATATTTCCAAGTCCTTCAGCATATGTAGCCCATTCTTGAGCTCCAGTGCCAGAGCCTTCTGGTCTTCTTGCGATTGTGAGTGCAAACTTTGTAGAGTCTGGAGAGTGGCTTCAATTTGTGCATAATGCAAGTGCTCGTCTAGAAGTCGAGCCTGAAGTTTCTCCAACTCCTCCTCCTTCTCGGAAAGTTCTTGATCTTTCATTGCAATCTTATTTGCCAAATTTTCTGCCTCAACACATAGTGACTGATTCGACGATTCCAACAGAAAACACTTCTCTTCAGCATTCTTTAGCTTTTCTGTTCCATTAAGAACTTCACTCTTAAGGTGATCGCATTCCTCATTGGCAAGACTTGTATCATGTTCAAGCTTGGATATGGTCTCCAGGCAGCACTTGTACAAGAAGGCAATAGCTTCTTTCTCCTCTTTTAGCTTAGCAAGAGCTTCTCTCAGTTCACTGACTTCAGTTTCAGCTCTTTCTGCTTGTTTCTTAAGGGCTTGGGCTTCCTCCCCTGCTACTGCAATTGTGTTCTCCAAATCCGATATTTTTCCAAGACACTGTTTGTACTGATGAAATGCAGTTCCATTTTCAAACTTTAACCTTGAAATTTCATTTTTCAGAGTTTGAGCTTCATTTTCAGCTTTAATTGCTCGTTCCTTCATATCTTCTTGGATTTGTGAAGCCATAGCCTCCAGATTGGATATCTTCTCCAAGTACTCTTTTTGTTTGACTAAAGCAGTGTCCCTTTTGGCCTCTAACTGCACAAGGGCTTCCTTCAATGTTTGAACTTCAATTTCGGCCCTACGTGCTTTTTCACCGAGCTTCATAGAATTATTTTTTGCATAATCGAGCTCTCCCTCAAGATTAGATAGCTTTTCAAGACACCTTTGATACTTAAGAAAGACATCTTCCATTTCACCGTGCATATCAGCGAGTGCTTTCTTCAAGCCTTGAACTTCATTTTCAGCTTTTCCTGCTCTAGTAGACTCAAAAAGAACCTTCTCTTTCAGATTATGATTTTCATTTGACAAGTGGAGCACTTCATCGTGAATGCCTTCTTTTCTTTCTTTTTCCACGTTCAGACCTCTCTTTACTCTTCCTTCAGCAGACCTCAGATTTTTTGCATCTGCTTCTTTCCCCGAGAAAATCTCATGGAATTGTTTCAAACCTATATTTCTAATCCCACCTTCAATATCTCCCATACAAGGTCCATCCTCTGAGGTGCTCTTATGTAATTCATGTAGGTCAACCAATGCACGTAGTGAACGTTTTATTTCTGGTGTGTGAGGCTCCATATCTTGTCCCACGGATTTTGAAGGTAAATCTTCAACCAGTTCATAAGGTACTTGATCCGGAAATGCCTCAGCTATGGTTCGATGGGCATGTCGGAGTTCCCCAGTTGCATGATCATATCTTTCAGCTAATGCACGGTAAGCCCGGTAGAACTCCTCCACCAATTTCATCAACTCGGGACGTTTTTTATAGTACATTTCAGCCCTTCTTGCAAATGAATCAGCATCTTCTTCAATGAGCTTGATCATGGATTTCACTTTGGAATCCATATCTGTTCACCAAACACATAGTTTATATTTCCATTTTGAAGTCATTGTCTCAAAACCAAGCAGAGAAAAGATGTAGTATTATGTAAAAGTAACAGAGTGCAACATGGGGAAGGTCAATCAACAAAAGTATGATTTTAATATTTGTATTATGCATGCTTTCTTTTGGATTTTGTTCACAATATGATTCAGACTTCCACATGAAAGCAACAAGCCGCATAACATCCACCAAAGCAATAAGTGAAGCTTAAGCAGCCATGACGAACCCCAAGAGAAGCCAACAGTCTTTATTTCTGAGTTCAATCGTGTTATCATGAATATAAAAAAATTACCTAATTATAGTTAATGGCTTGGCAAATAAGCGTGTGAATCCAGAAAAACTTATCTATTGCTTTAATTCTATATATGTGGTGAAGTCAACAGTTGTTATGGGTCAAACCATAATCCCAAACTCCAAGAGCAATAAACAACAGAAAAATAAAAAAGCACAGAAAATCCACAGACTTATAGTGGTTCAACCTGAGTTAGAGATTTGTGTCACCTTCAATGTAAGAGCTATGACCACTTGACATGGCAGATTTTCACTATAATGATAATGAAGATTTAAAAAAATTTCAAACACCTCCCTGTCTTCTCTACTGAAAAATGCACCCCCTTACCCTAACATCCTTTTAGAAGTTTACATGGTCAATTGACAATCAAGGAAAAAAGAGTGCAATATGATTATAGTCCAACATATTTTAACAGCACAAATCAGAAAACTATTTTATACGAACATGTTAAAAGAGTAAAAATGTATTAGTACCATCTTGTAATGTAGCATATTAAAATAAGGAGGGAGGGAGAGAGGGAGAGAGAGAGACTCCAGAAATAACCCACCAGTAAGGTTGTCTTTGAGCCATTTAGAGTTCTTTGGGCTAATGTGGCTGTCCCACCACCAAGAATACAAGCGCCTGGATTCGGAGTGTAACAAAGTTCCCATAACTCCAGCAAATAACAAAAATGCAACTGCCTTTGACTTCGGGAAAGCTTGTCCCTTATAATCCAGACAACTGATCCAGGCCAGTATTCGAATTCAAAATTCAGCCGAACTATGACAGGTTTCTTGAACCTAGTCATCAGAATGACAAAAACAAACATGATGTTGAAAAAGTGAGATAAATCTTTCTCTGGAATTTCAACACTTTATGTTTCCATATAAGGATATATAGAATTGAAACAGATGATCCCGCATAGTACAATGATCCACAGATTGAAAATTATTAAATTTAAAGTTACCTGCTCAGTCAGGTACCAATCAGAAGTTAATGGAAAATACAGTTCCACCAGAATGACCTCTAAGCTAATATTCACAAAGAACCTGCAGCAGAGGATAAGTAAATAGAACATTGTTCGGATTTCTTATACACACTGCAAACTCGAAATGTAAGTGGACCACATCGAATTTGAAAAAATGATACAGCAGTAATACAGAGGTGACTAAAATTTGACCATGATTCATAATATACGTCTTGATCTACCAAAGACTACAGAAGCAAGGGAAAATAAACAAATTAACTGTAGCATCTTACATAAAACAGCAGTGCTGACATTTAACTAAATGAATACTATAATGATTCATTAAAGAGAGAGTAAAGAATTTGAAAAAATTATAATAATAACAGACATTCAATTCACAAAATTTGTAACCTCGTACAAATTGATCAACTAGCTAAACATTTTTTTTAAAATAAAAATTGCATAGGAGAAATCACAATAAAGGGACAAAGCTTTTTAAAAGAAAATCCAACCACATGCTCAAATCTGGCAGCAGAGGATGAACTTATATTTGCAAAAACGGGGGGAAAAACTGTAAATATTTCAGACACAAACTACAATAAAAACACAAAAATGTGTTTAGACCAAATAAGTAGGCAATGAAAAGCACAAAATAAAAGGACAGATTTTTATGCCAACAAGTCTCATAAAGAGAAGAATAAGAAGAAATGTAAGAAACAATTACAAATCAACAGATTCGTGTAATATTTAGAAATTGTAAAATCATGATTCATGAAATCTGTTGATAAAACTGTAAAAGAAAAATCAAACTTCACTGAATCTCAAATTCCTAAATACATCAAACATTTCAGTCAATTATTTTTTTTTTTGCAAATGGGCCTCTAAAAAAATTCAAGAAATTGAATATTTGAATTTCTTGACAAGCAAAAACGAGGAAAAATTAAGAAATCAAGATCAAAACTTACAAATGAAGATGAAAATCTGGTTTGCAGAATCTTGGTCAGCAGCTGTTGCAAGAAAACCATCCAGCTGCTAAGATTTTCACTTTCAGTCCATCTTTCTCTCACAAATCGAACTCTCCAACTCTGTTTTCTCTCTTCATCCGAGATGGGTCATCTGCATTTTCGTTCTCCCGTCTCTGTCAAGTATCGTGTTGTGTGATAAACTGTAAAAGTACTCAAAGTGAAAAGCTCGCTCGCTCTCTCTCTCTCTGTGTACAGTTTATACACATCTTTTGGCCTTTATACACACACAGTATTTTTTTTGTGGGCCGAGGGATAAAAATATGGGAAAATACGAGTAACAGTCATGATTTCATTAATTGGGATACTGTAAACGGACATGTTTCCTCTGTGAATTCTGTCGTTACTTTATTGGGTAACACAAATGGGGTGTACTCATGACAAAAGCAATAAAATGAGGCAGGTTTTGCAGTGTGTACACCTTGTTTGGATACTGTAGTTTAGAGTTTAGTTAATTCCCGACTTTAAGCCAATGTTTAAAAATAAAGGGCGTGTTCGATAGGAATTAAAAATATATTAAAATTGAAAATATAGTTGTTATTGGATCACATTCGTCTAATAAAAGTCAACATAACGATTAATTTTTTAATTTTAATCCGATTTTAATCTCCACCGAACATACCTAAACTCTATATTGTTTTATTTTAACATTTTACAATGGAGACTGATTTTTGCTCTCCAAACTTGAATAGCAAAATCCATTTTTTATTCTTGCATTTATTAAGTTACATATTTTAAATACTTTATTTCTTACATAATTCAAATTTCAAATTATATTTGATTTGATTGTTTATTGACATGTGAAAAAATATTTTAAAGAAAAGATGAAGAAAAACAAACAAATATTTTTTTTTTCGAAAAGATATAATAAATAAATAGATAGCATTTTTCGATTGTATGAAATAATCTCTCTCTAAATTCAAAAATGGTCTCTATTATGAGTGATATGATTTTTATAAATAAATAAATCTTTTGGAGATATTCTTAGTGTATCCATATTGGGTTGGTTGAGTTGGTAATCAGATGTGAAAATTTTAGCCCTAGTTTGGTCCAATTATTTTTAAAATATATATATTTTTAATTTTAATCACACATTTTTCAATAAAATAATATTACGCACAAATTTAAAATATTTTCTTATTTTTTAACCACACATTTGTCATTAAAATATTATTTTAAAATGCATTTTGTGCCCAAACAAAAAAAAAAAAAAGGAAGAAGAAGAAGCTTAAATAGGCTCGTAATGTTATTTTAGTTTTAGTAGTAAGTTTCATAGTTTAAATTTAACTATGGATAATGTGCGAGTCCGGTCAAGGTATCGGTCAAAAAATTAGAGAATCTCAAATTTATTTCAAATAATATATGATTAACGTCTAAAATAGGCATAATTCGTTGTCTAATCATGTAAAAAAATAAGTCATAATTTTATCTTATCAGCTTTCTAATTTGCAAGAAGCAAACTCTCTCTCTCACTCTCTCTCTTTCTTTGCGCTAATAAAAAGTTTAAGATTGAGCTCCTATTTGTTTCTTATTTTTCATTCATAAAAATGAAAAATATGATTGTTATCCATCACATCAAACCATTAATTTTGAATTTCTATCTCTTGTATTGGACTCAATAACAACTATATTTTTCATTCTCATTTTATAATAATGTGACTCAAACGGGCACTGAGTAGTGAAGATTTTATGATTGTGCGTCCATATAATGTATGCAATTGAACAGAATAAAATTACAAGTATCAGGAGACTATCACAATAAATTGAAATCAAAAAAATCATACATCCAATCTGATACCGTCTTACACGCTTTTAACCATTTTTATTGTGAGTTTTGCACGAGCGAAAATCATATGTTTTTTAAAATGGAATAGAAAACCTCAAAATTAAACATTATGAAGTTAATTACTTTCATGTTAAAATATTAAAAGAAGTTAATTACTTTCATGTTACAATATTAAAAGAATACATTATTATGTAAATCTTAAAATAAATATTGTTATATGATATGTTATAAATCTCTAAAAATTGAAATATATCAAATACTTTTATGATGACATTTTATAGGAAACGAAAAGGATACATGTGATGGACGGTCTTGGTCAAATGAATCATTGTAAACTTGGTCCTTCATCTATTGCATAATTAGAGATTTGGCATCCAATCTTTAAAAAAAGGCAGTTTAATCATCGCTTTTTTTTTATTATAGTTGTAAAATTAGTCCCCAACAATAACAAGTATCTAAATCTATGATAAATTGTTATATGGTCGGTCCTCTTGAAGACTCGTATTCACTAAAAGTTCGATGTAAGATGAAAAAAATAAAATTAAACATGTGAAGGTCACATTATTATTTGAAGAAGATTATGTCATCGATTCAAACATGTTAAGGACCAATAGTGATGTTTTTCCAAACTCGGAAAATCTTGTTTTCAAATCATATACAACGACTATGTTTATTGTTGGTGCACATTATCTTCATGTGAGTAGGATTAAAGAATAAAAATGTATTTGTTAGTCATTATATTTAATTCAAATACTTCAAAAGGATTGTCTCTGGGAAAAAATGAAAAAGAGTGAGTTAAATATTTAAAATTTAAAGATTCATGGGAAAAATGAAAGATGATTTTCTTTGAAGAAATGTAAAATATGAATAGCAGTTGAAAAGGTCGAAATATTGCATATGTTAAAAAGTAAGGATATTATATTAAACCTATAATATAAACTAGAGAAAAAATAGAAGAAATAGAGATGACAATAGATTTGTGTGTAATTTTATATGTATGAATGTGCAGTTGAAAAATAAAGAAATTTTTTTTAAAATTTACGTGAAAAATTATTTTATGAGATAATGTGTAATTGAAAATAAATGTTGAAAAAAATGAATTTTGAGAATAATGAGATTTAAACTTCAATTAGAAACTCAAATTTTGACTCAATGTTATTGTATTCCGAAAAGAGACAAAACGAAAGAAATGAAAATAAATGACTTGTTTGGCAACTATTTATAATCAATTTAAATTATAAATAGATA
>CAIGRK010224489.1:0-10520 GCA_903798315.1 Fraxinus greggii
CACCCCAAAATCGCAACCAGAATCAACTCTTAAAAATCAAAGGTATATTTGTATGAATCAACATTTTTTTCACTTTATTTTATACAGTAATACCAATTTTGTTCTGGTGTACATGCAGGTACGATCGAATAACATAACAGGAAAGGTTCCGCCACCTCCTCAATTGCAATATTCAATGCCAATACCAACGCCAGTGCCATGCCAATGCCGTACTCGTTTTCGCAACTCCAACTGGTAAGTATATAAATTTCATGGTTTTGTATGCACTTTTTTGTATAATTAATGCCAGCAACATGATGTGGGGTGACTATATGAATCGTGTGTTCACACAACAACTAACGTCCTCTATGTTGATTCCTACTACGATGACAAATGTGGTTCCGAATTCACAAAGTACGTATATATTTTATCACAACACTTAAAATTTACAACTAATCAACTCTTATTAATTTCAATTCGCACGTTAGGTAATGAGAACCCATACAACAATCCACATTTACCACATCACGATGGCTCCATTTAAATTGAGGCGAACAACTAAGCAAAGCGTCATCTGATGGAGCAAAATATAGCGCTCTTCACGAGAGTTGTTGTATGAAATTTTCAACTTTAGTTGAACGGAGGGTTCAAAATGTATATTTTGTGATTTACTTGCTTTCATTGTAAGTTATGAAATGTATATTATGCTACCAAATATTAGTCTTTATTGGACGCTATAAATCCCAAGTGAACGCTAATGTAATAAATGTTTATTGCAAGCATAGATTATTTTTGTTTTGGCTGATTCGTAGTTTGGATGATGATTGCTATAATAAATGTTTAGTGCAATAATGAAAAACAGTAATGCTATTTAGAAGATTGCTCTCCAGGTTTATAATTCGAAAACATAACTATCCAAGCATTTTACTAAACTGCTCATATTTTAATTTCACGAATGTTTAAGGTACATGAAGTAAAAAATTTTACTTCAACCAAAATATATTAATTGATTGCGCTAAATTAATCAACCAAATTCAAATTTACAACATGCTGCTAGTTAACACAACATGACCAGTTAAGCTTAAACAACTAATCAATCCTTGTCTATCCCCTTCAGTTTCCCTTCGTCAAGTAATTTTTCTCGGCGAACTGCCACATTCAGAGTCACAGAAATCAAGAGCTCTTCTTCGTTATTTAGTTGAACTTGAGATTGGAACATTCGCGACATATCTTCAACTTCTTCATTCGCCGATAGTTTAGTCCTAATGACGCTTGATTCACCGATTGCTTCTCCATCTTTGCCCCTATCCCAAAACCCACACTTCACACTGCAACATTTGAAGAATTTGCCTTTGTTAACAGTGTTCCTTTCAACCTCGAAAAACTTTTTGAAATCCATGCACACAAAGTGTATATTGACGTTTTATTAGGGCAATCACCGAAGAAGTGTCCAATACTCCTACAACCATGGCAAACTCTGGAGTTCTTTCCCGACATTCCGTGTTCTTAAATCAAACCAATTTACATACTCATAAGCCAAGCAAATGTCAAACTGAAAAAAGGGAAACTTCAGCATCTCTGTGAAATGTTCACAGTACAAAGCAAATTGAAACTTCAGCATCTCTTTCACCTTCAATTCGCAAAAATTAAAAAAACAAAATCAGCTCAGGCATCAATTTCCTCAGAAACCATTCAACTCAGGCATCAATTTCCTCAGAACAGAGAGTAAAATTTTTTTTAAAAAAAAATTCAATCACATAGCGATTGGTGTACTGAAATCAGAAATCTCACATTACTAACTGCAAATAACCAATCTACGCAATCAGCTAAGCGATCAATCCGCGAAGCATAGAAATTAAAAATCAAAATTTGAAATTTAATCATGGACGCAATCAGCTCAGCCATCAATCCACGAAGCACAGAAATTTAAAAAAAAAATAAAATTTTGAAATTTAATCATGGACTTGAACCTCACAAAAAAACAATCACATAAATGTCATTGCTGAAAAACCAAAAAAGAACTCGGACCAAAGAAGTTAGCGGTAATAGAACGATTCAAAGATGAGATTTGTCGATCGATTTTTTTCGTGGTATTCTACTGTCTCTAACACAGTGTGGGTTTTGAAAACGGTGAGGAGCGGGGCCAAACCAAACTGCTGGAGTTGACCGGCTGTCGAAGATGGGGATGACGCTGAAGGTGCGGATATCGTCGGACCTGGGGGGGAGCGCGAGATGTTGGGTTTTCAAATTTTTAAGTTTTTTTTTTTTTTTTTAAAAATTTGATGCCACGTCACTTGTCAACCAATTTTGTCAATTGGCTTTGCCCATACTCAGAAAAGCACACTACTTTCCAAACTAAAGCCCATATTTCTTTCTCCTTTTTTTTTTTTTAAGTAATTTAGAGAAAAAAATAAAATTAATCTCACTTATTGGATTGGAAGCAGGACATAGGAGTAATAGTTTGATTCATATCTGTATACATGTTTATAAGGAATGGAGTGATATTTCCAACTTTTAAAATTAATACTTAAATATAATCAATAATTTTAAACACGTTAAAATACCAACTTCCTTTGCACAATCAAGTATCGGTTACTTGACTAGTAGCACTCAAGTAACACAATTTTATTTATATACAATGTAGTAATATTTCTAGTTTTTAAAATAACTACTTGAATATAATCAACCATTTTAAACGTGCTAAAGGACCAATTTCCCCTTGCTCGAGCAAGTTTGGATTGCTTTGATAATGTTTCTAATAAAATATTTTTGTACCTAGATCAACAACTTTCCTATATTTTTTTAACCAATCATTCTTTAAAAAAAAAAAAATATTACTTTATCATTCCTAGATTTAACGTGTACCTATTTCGTATCAGAATTAGATTATTAGATCAAATCAAACTGACTTCAAAATGGCAGATTAAGAATGTATTTCTGCAACTTCCAATTCTATATAAATCATCATCTGCTCCAATTTGATCAAATCAAACTGACTTCAAAATGGCAGAACAAACAGGGAACGCCGCCGCAACAATCACCACCAGTGCCAACTCCGTCAACGTACCAGTGTGTGTCACCGGAGCTAACGGCTTCATAGGATCATGGTTAGTGAGAACCCTATTGGATTGTAGCTACCCCACCATCCACCTCTCTATAATGCCGGGCTCCGACCCTTCTCACCTCTTCTCCCTCCCCGGCGCCAATAACCCCGCCGTCAGACTGGTGGTTCACGAGGCAAGTCTTTTGGATGCTGATTCCGTGGCTAAAGCCATTGAGGGCTGTACCGGAGGCGGTGTCTTCCACGTGGCGTCTCCTTGCTCGCTGGAGGACCCCGTGGACCCACAGAAGGAGCTCGTGGACCCTGCTGTCCAGGGCACGATGAATGTACTCGCCGCCGCTAAGAGGTTTGGTGTGCGGCGCGTGGTGCTCACTTCCTCCATCTCCGCCATGGTTCCTAACCCAGGCTGGCCTGAGGGCGAAGTGTTCGATGAATCTTCGTGGACTGACCTTGACTATTGCAAGTATCGCCAGGTCTCTCTCTCTCTCTCTCCCTCCTCCAAATTATGTTATACACTATACATGTTTGTTATGCACTGCTCGATAGTATAATGACTTTATGAAAATAAGTTGTATCTCGTCTAGCAAACATGTAAAAAAAATTATTACTCATCTGTTGAATGCCTAAAGTAATTTGTGATGATCACGTTTTAAATAAATTTTCCTTTAAATGTGATTGGGAGTCCCATCAAGCTCAAATGAGTAATTTGTTTCAACTATACTCAAAACATATTTTAAGATTTGTATTCACAATGCGAGTCACCATCTTACACAGGTCATGATAAATGTAGAATCCCACTTCAAATAAAGATGAAAATACTAAACACCATATCAGAGCTTTGGCAAATGTTCCTATTGGTCAATGTTTAGCACAAAATGACTAGTTCATCAAAAGTCATGATTTGTAATTGCAAACTAGAGTTCCACTTAACTGAAGTTGTCTTTACATGTTGTTGATTGTGGCAGAAATGGTATCCTGTTTCGAAAACTTTGGCCGAGAAATCTGCATGGCAATTCGCAAAGAAAAATGGATTGGACGTGGTAGCAGTCAATCCATCTACATGCCTTGGCCAACTTTTGCAACCGGGGTTAAATGCAAGTTGTGCGGTATTGAAACAGCTCCTGCAGGGATCGGAAGATACACAGGAGTACCACTGGCTTGGGGCTGTGCATGTCAAAGACGTAGCGAAAGCACAAATACTGCTATTCGAAACCCCTGCTGCATCTGGTAGATACCTTTGTACCAATGGCATTTATCAGTTTGCTGACTTTGCAAAGAAAGTTTCAGAACTTTTCCCCGAGTTTCCGGTTCACAGGTATGTTATCCCTCGATTTTATTGTAGCATTTATGTTTGTAATTACGAGTATTTCGGTAAACTAGTGAAGAAAACTCTAGATGGCTGCTTAGGCTGCAGATTATCTGAATGACTGAATTGGCTCTCATGCTCTTTAAGATAAACAAAAGTATTTCAGAATTTCCCTTAAATCGCACTTTTTGAAAAATAAAAGTAACGGATTTAAGCCTGAAATCTATCGTAGCAGCCTCTTAACTAGAACTGAGTTTTTAAGTTATGTAGCTTTTCCTCAATCCCTGTGCCTTCTGGAATTAGGTAATATAATTAGTTCGACAAATGACTTTCTGAAAAACATTAGTGAATTCATCTTGTGCTGTAAAGATCCAGCAATAAAGATTCAGTGTCTATATGTATATTTTTCTCTTAAACTGCCTTTCCGAAGTTTCTTCTGTTTGATATATCGTTTTCATCTTAGTCACAACTTTTACGTCAATTACAGATTTACAGGGGAAACACAACCGGGTTTGGTGGGTTGCAAAGATGCAGCAAAGAGACTGATTGCTCTGGGATTGAGTTTCACGCCGGTTGAAGATGCTGTTAGGGACACGATTCATAGTCTTAAAGCAAACGGCTTCCTCGGGAAGAAAGATTAGTGATCTTTAAGTACTTTTATGTAAGGGTTGTCATTTCTGTAACTTTTAACAGTTTAAGTCGGTATAAAGAGCTTTCTTCGATAATTTTTGTTTCAACTCGATGGATTTTGAGATTTCCATGAAGTATTGGTCTTTTGGTTCATTTTCTTTACCGAGAATTGTCTCTTTCTTATGGATGAAAGTAGATACCATTAAAATTGATCTGCAACTTGAAAGGGTCATCATCTAGTATGTCCAAAACTCGTTTTACCAATGCAGAAATATTGAACTTTTATTTAAAATATGAAACCAGAATGTAGACTCTATATTATCTTTATTGCAGAGAATGCATAGTTTCGTTAGAAAGTACAGCCTCTGCTCTGCAATAACACAGTCAAAACAACAGATTTAACAAATTAAGACTTTTTGTCAATTTCTGTGTTTGGTTCAACAGTTAGCCTGTGGCTGTGGGGGCACGAGATGGGGGTGGGGTGGTATGGGGGGACTGTATGTGAGTGAGTGTTCTTGTTTCTGTCACTCAGAACCAGGCAAGTGTAGGTATAATATTAAATACGGTTAAAAAATGCTAGTATTTTTCTATAATTAGGCTGAACCTTTTTTATTACTTGTGTAGCCTAATTTAATATTGCATATCAAATATGTACTAATAGTCAAGTTCAGTGTCATCGAAATTGGAAAAGACCATACAGTTTTGAACCAAAAGACCGGTCTCGGTCATATTCGTAGTTAATCCTCCC
Organism: Fraxinus greggii; assembly: GCA_903798315.1. Taxonomy (NCBI): domain Eukaryota; kingdom Viridiplantae; phylum Streptophyta; class Magnoliopsida; order Lamiales; family Oleaceae; genus Fraxinus; species Fraxinus greggii. The sequence continues at coordinate 5,725 of CAIGRK010224489.1, forward strand.
AAAAAGATCGCGTGGTGACTTGATCCTGAGTCGAGCACAAGAGAAGCTACATAGTTCCCTTGCACTCAACCAATGACCTAATGACCCGATGTGTTGACCAAGTGGAGTCCGATAACTATAATTTTCCATCCGTAGTTGGTTGTTATTCGTTATCCCTCGCTCTTTTCCTAGACAAAATGAAAGATTCTGAAGATCCAAAATAGCTGCAAAATTAAGGGGTGGGGATGATAATGCACATGCACATGCAGTGTTTGTGGTTTTAAGTAACAAAGAAAGTTAGGAGTTAAGATGAAGAAATGCAGTTCTAATCATGGAGATGCTTCTGGCATAGCATGTGCGTGTATCTCATCCTCCACTTCACATTATTATTATAAACCACCTCGTATAAAATTTTAAGCTATCAAAATTAATCTATTTATTTAAATTTAGTCTTCAACACGTCCTTCATCTATAAGACCAGATTTATTTTTAATCAAATCCCACAATTTTCATAAATGAGTAGTGACGAGACTCGATCGGGAACATTTGACGCGTTATTTATTTGAATTTATTCATCAACATTTTTCACCTTCAAATATCCCTCTCAAAAGCAATCTAGGACTTGTACTTTCTCTAATCTCTCTCCTCTTGCATATATCTATCACTCTTGATCTTCAACTATCCTGCATTCAAGAGACAAAAGCCCAAAATGGGCACTAGCCCAGCAAACTGCACTGGATCCTGGCAAGTACCTCATTAATAGTTTCAAGAAAATCTATGATGAATTCAATTAATGTTTTGGATTTAAGATTTGAATTTTTTTTTATTTGAATCATTGATTTTGAAGGTCTATAAGTGAGGAATCTCTGAGAAGATATGCGTTCAATGCAAGTGAGAATTGCATACAAGAATTACTCTCAGCTTCAGATTCAAACAGTATTGGGAGTGTTAATGATGGCTGGAAAGTGCTTGGCATAGACAATGGAATTGAGGTATCGAAACACAGTTCAGGATCACTTCACACATTTCGCAGCCGGTGGTTACTTAAGTCAGTCTCACCTCAGCAATTCATTACGGTGGCTAATGCGATTGATGCTGCCAATGTGAGAAATTTAGGGTCAACTGCGTGAATTCTATTCTTGTCACTTCTTTCGATGTATTGGTTTATTTAAAGAAGTATCCCACGAGATCAAATCCTTCGTAACTACATAACGATGACTCATCTCATTCGTTATTTTGATTCTGTTTAAGAGAGCTCGTTTGGAAGCTTAAATTATTAGAAAGGAACAAATTTATTTATTTATTTAAGGTTTATCTTCAACGCGCCTCCTTGCCATCATTTTGTAAATATATTATATCACTAATTTCCTTTGATTTTTGCTATCATTGGAGCAGCAATGGGACTCTGATTTAGTAGAAGCCAAATACATAAAAGACCTTGAAGAAAACCTCAGTATAATCCGCCTAAGATTTGGAGAAAAATCGAAGCCCTTATTCTGAAACAGAGAATTCATAGTCTACGAGCGACGTGAAACCATGGATGATGGAACAGTTGTATACAGTTCTAACTAAACTCAGACATGTTTGGTATTACGGATTAAAACGAAAAATTGTTGTACTGTCTAGTCTTAACCAGTAGAAAAAACACAATTCGACTGAATGAATTTATGGCTGTAAATATGCAGGTAGTGGCAGTAGCTTCTCTTCCAAAGGAGATAGCTGCTGGCTTACATCCAAAGCAAAATAATGCCATCAGAGGCCTACTTTTGCAGTCTGGATGGGTTGTTGAGAAGCTGGAAGATGATTCTTGTATGGTCACTTATATATATATTGTACAATCCCGGCTTTATTTTTACTAACAACGTCAATAAACGAGTGATAACAAGATTTAAATCTAGGATTAAGCTGTTTGTACAGTTTTTCCATACAGACAGTTTTATAGGTGCTGAAATGGCAGCACTCGTTTTTTCCATTTTTTTTCAACACCCAATGAAATGTTATCAAGTGAAATTCTATTACTCTGTCTATATGCTGCATCTATACACGTAGCTTTGTCCTTAAATCTAATCCATTTGCTTATTATAATCCTTTTGTGTATCGATTCAATTGGATCCTGCGGGATGGCTGCCCCAAATGCTTCGTGAATCGGTTCAATACAAAGCTCGTTATGATAATCAAAAAATTGAAAAGGCAACTACTGGCACGTCTTGATAATGGTGTTGCATAGTATATAGGAATCAAAAAAAGTGAGCTATATTCATAATGAAGACTCATATCAAATCAAGTTCTATAATATCTTCTTCAAGAGCTCACATCGACCAAAAATTTTGACATTTCAAAGTCGACTCTTTGTCATTTGGACTGTAATTTGATTCTAAGTGTTGGACCGTAGCTGCTAAAGAAAGAAATTTTGATTTCGTACAATTAGTTATTGCATTTGATAAAACAAGGAAAATGTAAGCAATTTTATGAAAAAGATAGCGGATAAAGTTTTGCAATCTTGGTCGCATACACTTAGAAGAGCCCAACTTTAGGTGTTAAAAAAGGAGAAATCATGCTATATGGACAATCATGGTTGACAATTATGAGTTGGTAAGAATCTACACCGTTCATTTTAAAAATTATTTTTTTAAATCAACAGCACGAATCTTGACAATACATGAACTGTCAACAAAGTTGTCAATAAAGATTGTATGAATAACTTTATGCAAAAAATGATAGTTGAGAAATGATTTCATGTCTAGTGAGTAATAATTGACTTCACTGATATTTATTGAACTAAAGCTGTTTTAAAGAATAGTCATTTGATGGAACAATATGTGTCAATTTACTAGAGTGGATTTATTACACTAGTGCTGATATAAAGAATTATAATTTGGGATTAAATAATTCTAGTTAATGTTATTTATAAATCGTGCTTGTCCATTAACGGTCTATGTGATAGTAAGGTAATTTATGCATTCTTTTATAAAGTCGAGATACATAAGAATGACAGTTATCTATCACCACATAGACGGTCAATGGATAAGAGCTTACCTTTTTTTTTTTTTTTTAAATCTAATTTTTGAGAAACAAGTTTTCAACTTTATCTTTGACTATTTTTCTAATAATGAGATAAATTTCATGACATGTTTGGTATTAGATTCTTTGTAATAACAAGTGATTTGATAAAACACTCCATGCACGTGAAGTTAATTTCAACAGTATCAAAAGAGTACTATTTAGACAAAGTTTAGTATAGATTTTTCGAAACTCATTTTTCTCGAACTTATCATCGATTTTGTATTTTTTTAAATAAAATAATTTTCAAGTAGACTCGTAATGTTTTTTATTTTTAACATGTATAAGAACCTAAATACGAGCATAGGAGGGGATTTTGGGAACGTATACTCAAAATTTGGAATTCGAATAGAAGTGACCGTTAGAACGAAGAATGAGACTTCGTTTTGCCGACTAAAGGTTCGGGCTAATAAGCATATTTCAATATACTTATTTGTGCAGTTGATTGAACCGATTGATTCAAAATCGATTCCACTTCATTCAAATCCGTCTCCACTTCTTTGCGATTGATTGTTGAAAGAGCTTTCACTTAAGCTTTTTTCATAAAATTTATTCTAAGAAATTATATATACCAAACATGTCCTTGTTCTCATTTTTCTCTCCCCCTCGAAAGCTACGAGTTACGAAGACCAATGTAGTGCTATTTTTGTCAATTTTCATAAAACTTACTTTTCTATCTGCGCTTGTTATAGCCTTTTGTTACGGTGAACGGATCATCTAATAAAAACACATAGGCCCATAAAATGAACACAGAAGACACGGCGGCCGCCAGTGCTACCGGCGTCGGGTGGTGGAGTTGCCACTAGGAGATGCCGCAGCCACATTCAATCTCGAGAAAGCAGTATGCAGCCATGGGCTACTCATGATGGCCCCCAACCATTGGGACCCACAGTCCAAGACTCTCCAGCGGCCCTTCCGCCTCTCGAGAAAGCAGTAATGAAATAGTGCTCCATCCTAGAATCCTGACACAACAAAGTGCTGGTTTGAACGCCACAAATGTTTCGAACAAAACAACATAACAAGAATCAGAAGAGTAAGTCATTTGAATTTTTAAGAAGAAAAGTAATGTTAACTGATAAGCTATTATAATCAAGAAGACAACATGAAATATGATGGGATCTGTTACACTATAATTGAATATCTTAGAATTAATTAATTAATCAAACCATGCTAGCTGCTGAAGATAAAGGACGTGGTAAATGTTTTTACGCTAATGTTTTACCTCAGGCTCTAGCCTCTGGTGGTGTATCAGGCTGCATTCCTGGCATAGCATCTTGAAAAGCAGGGAGTTCTTTGTACGCCTTGTTAATCCTCGTCAGGACAGGAAATTCATTCTGCCCACATATTGAGGTTAAATTATCAATGGAAAATTATTCTATACAAATACAGATGTGTAGATAAATGCACCTACATTTAGGAATTAAATGCAATGAGGCAAGGTAAAACAGGACTACCGAAGGAAAGAAAGATGTATACTGACGTTGTAGTTGTTAAAAATCCACACTAAATACGATGCAGATGAAAAGACTGAAAACCTAAATAGGATAAATTCACTCTCCCCGAAAGGGAAAGATGATTGGATTTCATGGCTGTTGTTTTAGGATAACTCTATGAACATGAAAAAATGCTGCATGAACCTGGGGACGATTCAATTTGATGAACTTGAAAGAAAAGCAGATAAATAGCATACAACTGATCAAAATTTCTTCAAGAAAATGGAAATTTTTAAGTGTTTCAATTGCATTACTTCAAGAAGT
>CAIGRK010224598.1:0-12055 GCA_903798315.1 Fraxinus greggii
AATTGTATAGTTGCTGGATTCTGCATATTCAACCTTTGATTTGGGATAATAAATAAGAGATAACTTGTATATGTGTGTGTGTGTGTGTGTATATATATATATGTATGTATGTATGTATAAGAGATGGCCTAGAATTTGATTTGTGGCATGCTAATACAATGGAAAGTGAAAATGGTCATAGGGAAACTGCCTGATTTGATGTTCGGTGAAAAGGAACTAATTTTCAAGTTGTAAACCTTCTACTCATGGTAACTTAATAAAATATTTACCTTCAAATATATGTTATATAAGTGTGTTAAAAGTTTGGGAAGGAATGAGTGTGATTGCAGGTACAAAAAGATGGATGAAACAGGACATGGCAGCAAATAAAACCTGAAAATAGGTTCTGTCCATTTGCATGTTTAATGTATTTTCAACCTTTACATGCTCATTAACTATCTCTTAAGCCTGGAAAATAGATTTTAAGGAATGCTAGATTGTTGACAACAACTGGATAGCATTGACATTCATAATTGGACTCGAGAAATAGTGAGATTTATGGGACTAGTTGGAACCTCATAGAAGGCATGACTGACTGCGGAGCTCTTAAGGGATTTCAGATTTCGATGTACATGGATGAAGACCTATAAGATTATTTTGTGAACTCCAATTGTATTATATTTTGGGGATCATATATGACTTTTGAAATGGAATGTAGACACTTCTACAACCTCAGGGGATAAATATATTGGACTATGGATTTATGATCTTTGATTTCGATATACTATATACAGGGATATACTTGTGAAGATGCTTTTATTTTATAAAAAAAATGTGTGTGTGAAATTAGATGTCTAGGTCAAGTCATCAATTGTATTCTTACACTGGCTAGTATATTGTTATCTATATGAATGGGGTGTTACAGACTGGATATTGCCACACTGCTCTACAAACATCGGAAGATCTATGTAAAGAGAGCGAATCAGCCTTACAAAGGGGGAGATGATTGTTATAAAATGAAACTTGAAATTACATTTATAAATGAAGCTCATACTTTAGTTTGTAACTTTTATGAATATTAAAATCCTACTTTTTGACTCTTCTAATGTTGCCTGCTCAATGGAAGTGGTTGTAATGAATATTATCATGTGGGTGTATGGTCGGATTTGCAATACATGAATACAACATGTTTCTGTTCATAATGCCTCATTATTTGGTTACATATTATTACAATGAGTCATGAATTTGGTGGAAATGTCACAGATTTAATTGCACAGGTCTAAAGTGTGTTGTGGTTGCAACCATAACTGTTTATGTTTACCTGATGTCTACTATGATTCTCCAGGTCACTTGTCTGATATCTCATGACTTAATGAAAATAAACACATGCCATTGGTCACATGTTACAGCACATGTTTTTGATGTTTGACGACCATGTGATAACAGACTCATTGCATTTTTCATATCTAATGTCCGATGTCTGTCATATGACATATGTTACATGTCACAGCACACAGGAACATATTTGTTAGAAAAGGTCGCATGTTCTAATACATAAGTCACAATTCATGGTGTGTATGGAATAGGAGGTCACGTATATGTTTTACACACCACATGTCACATTTATATATCAAACAGACTACAAATTTTGAAACAGAGGCCATAGTTATTTATCAAACTGACTACAGAATTCAAACAGAGGTTATATGTGATTGTAAAGTCACTGACTAATTAATTCATAACTATTTAGAGGTCAAACCTCAATTGTACAATAGTAATCCAATGGTTACAGATAATTTCAACTGTGTTATTTTAATGAATGTTTCAAATATGATAATATGGTATATCTACGATCTATCTATATTATTTGTTGATTTCCTATTACTAGGTGTTATTCTTATAATCAAACTAGCATCTCCTACGATTGTGACCTTGTCCTTCACAACATCCATATTTCACTGTAGGTTTCCCTTTTTTAGACGATCTCTTCCTCTTCTCAGAAGGTCTTCCAAAACTCCTCTTCTAATTATGAGATAACACAATTTGGTATTGTACTTCTTGAGGCACCGTCTATTTAGTTAGATTTCCAATAGGATATGTAGAATCTTCGTACGCATTCATGTATGTATCTCTTGTGTAATAATAAGAACATTAAGCATATGGATACTTCTTTGTGGTTGAAATTGCTGCTAAAGTGTGTGGATATGGTGACAAATCAACTTGTATCCTCTTGCACGTGCATGTACATTGCTTAATATCAACAACAAAAGTGGACTTTTCTCTGGTTGGAAGGATATACATGTGAGAATGTAATAACATTCATAGTATATGTCGGTTAAACAGATAAATATTATGTCACAGTTATGAGGTACATGTCACAGACATGAATATTTTGTCACAGATGTACAGTCTAGGTCTCATAAATTTATGTTCAGGTCACACACATATATGGCGCATACATAAATATTTTGTCACGGATGCACAATTTATGTTACATGAATTTGTGTTCAGGTCACATACATAAATAACAGTTATCAAAATAATAAAGTTACCCTCAAGTTTCTCAAATCTATACTCATTTTCCTCATCTCTTTCTCGTACTTGCTTGATAACTTCGTGAAAGTTCCATGCTCATCATCTCTATGTTTACAGAACCAAGATTGTATAGTTTGCTTCAATGACTTTAGCTAGGATAAAATAGGGTAATTCTTGGCCTTTGTGACCACGCTGACTGATTCTACTATGTTTGATGTCATTGTAGAATATCTGTTTGCTGGCATGTAGATTCGTGTCCACTTTTCAAGTACAATATCAGCCTACAAACATATATCATATCAATGAATATCATATAAATAACATGTGACCATTTTTATTTATGTGAAAATGTAATTAGATGTAATACACACTAATTTTCTCATTCATTGTGTCCAGTCGTCGCATGTTATATTTAAATTCTTCCAATGTGTAAACGCGGATAGCCGAATTGAAAGCTTGTGTAATGTTCTGACCCGGTTTCCCATAATATGATTTCAGGTTTTGTAGCAAATGATAGGAATAAATACCATGACATGTCCTCGGATACACATATTCTATTGAATTCTTTATACTGGTGTGAAGATCTGATACAAAACACAATCATTTTCTGTACCCATACGCCCTCTTTAAGTTCTCGAAAAACCATCTCAAAGATTTGTCATTTTCATTATCTCCAATTCCAAAAGCAAGAACGACTATGCTATTATTTGCATCCTGTGTACATGTTATGAAAAGTGTACCTCTATAGTGACAATTCAAGTAAGCACCATCAACCACTATCACAGGCCTACAATGTTCCAATCCTCGTATTTATGCACCAAATGCCATAAAACAATATTTGAACCTATTGTGACTATCAACCTCCAATTCTGTGACCATATCAGGATTCTTTTGTCGGAGCATGTAGAAGAAGCTTGGAGTCTTATCGAATGAATTAGTTGAATCATCCCTAATCATTTTCAATGTTTGCTCGTGAGATCTCTGAGTTTTCTAATAATTCAAATAAACCCCATAAATATGCAACATATCACTGCATATATCCCTTGGAGTGTATATTGTACCAGACGATGTGTACAACTGTAGTTGATACTTGTCTGTGTGACCCCAACATTATATTTGATGCACATGTGTGACTACAAAATTAGAAGCGGTGACCAAAATAATCGGATTATTACCTAGAGTGTCTTATCTGGTGATTATTTTCAGTTTATCAAATCGATTCGAAAATTTGTAACGCGAAATATCATTGGGGGATGAAATCGTTCGATTTGTGACCAAAATCAATCGACATGGTTATCGGCTTTGTCTTTTCCGACGACTGAAATAGGCTGGATATATATATATATTGTGTTAACTTTGACTTCATTAGGCTGGGCTGGAGATGGATATATTGCCCAATATACTATATATGGGCTACACTTTTTACTTATTGGGCTTGTAACATTTTAAGATTTTTCAAAGAGTAATGTTATTCAACAATTGACACTTAACATTAGTCTAGGTAGGAGCACGCGTGTCATTAAATTATAGGTCAATTAAATACAAGAATTTATGACTCTTTTAGGACTTATGGCATGCTGACATCTAGATTATTGTTCAATAGCACTGATGTTTAGCACCAGTCTATGTAGCAACAATAATATCATTAAATTATAAGTTTAATTAAATATAAGAATTTATGAGTTTTTTATTAGGACCTATAACATGTTGATACTTAGATTGGTGTTAGATATTATTATTATTATTCTTTTTCAAAATTATTGAAATAAAAATCTATTCTACATAGGTCTCATACGTGAGAAATATTTTTGGACGAAAAAGCCCTCGCTTATATTTTATTATTCCAAATTCCCAGTTAATATTATTTATTTTGACATTAAAAGGTTGAACCCCGTCAAATTCCATTGTGTTGAAGAATACCGTATGAAATTTACATTCTATGTTTTTTTATCTCTCTATTAATTGTAACAAGATATAAATTCCTTTGCATTGAGAGATTTTCCCTTGCAAATCTTTGAGGGGATGATAGATGAAATTGTGATATTAATTTATTTATCAATGTCAAAAAGTTTATGTAAAGCAAATTATTTTGGAGCAAGATAAATTCAAGCTTTCCTGACACTTCAAGCTTTCCTCACACTTCAACGTTCTTATTTGCTGGTTAATGTGTTATCTGTAATGTTTAATTTAGTTTTTAATCTGTAATTTAATCTCAAAACTGAGTTTGATTCTTCTATGTATATATTAGCTTTGATTAATTCCGAAATTATGACTGTTTTTAGATATTAATTTATGATAATTAGTGATGTGTACAATTATGGGAGGGGTGTCGTTTCTCTGTGATTAAATTACATGATCTATTAGCTGCAATGTTGCATACTTGGGGCAACTAATGCATCATCTTATGATATTGATAATTAAGTTGTAGGTCTTGGGTTTATTTATTTGTCATGTTGTCATACATATCTAATTAATTGTGTATAAAGCTATCTTAAAGTTGAGCCCAATTAAAGTCATCTAATATTAGACTTAGGACATCTAAATAAAGTGCGGACCAAATTATATGTGTAGAGACCGAATCCATTAGTATTTAACGATGTGCCAAATACAAATGGAAACTATTAATAGGGTTATGATCCCTAATTCTTATGTGATTCTCATTCTTTGTGTCATCCCATCAACATAAGAGAAATATTAAAAAGTAAGATTCAAAACCCACAATCAAGAATAAAGAATTACAATAAAAATCAAGAAAAAATATTGAAGTAATTAAATTGAAGAACAAAACAATCAAGATTATAAAGCAAGAAGCCAAGATCAAGAACTTAAAAGTCAAAAGAGCAAACAATCAAGATTCAAGATTCGGAATCAAAATCCGGTATTGAAGAATCATTCTCAAAGAATTAAGGTATGTTCCGCATTATTAATTTTCTTAGTGATTTGACTTGGAGGATCTGGGTAATAAAGTAATTAGGTTTTTTAGTTTTATAAAGTTTAAAGTTTCAGAAAGTTTAAACAAGTGTCATCAGAGCGAACTCCATATTAAACCATTGAGATTCAAGAAAATATTTTAGGGATGAAATTTGTATATTGACTTTTGAAGTTTTTTAATTTTAGGATGCGAGTTTTTGCCTTAACTTTTGAATTAAGATTTTTTGGGTATTTCTCAAATTTGACAATTTTAGGAATTAGTTGTTGAATTTGAGTATGGTTATAATTGTAACTTGTATTTTGAATAATTAAGATTAAGGATATTTGACTTGTAAAGGATTTCGATTAAGACATACTAGCTGCACAATTGCCATTGCTGATGCCTGAGGTGTAGGTGTAATTTGTTGGAAGTTTAATGCAAAATCACATGAACAAACATATAGCCATGTTTGATGGGCTTAATTTTCCTTGGAAGTTGGCAAATGTTTTCATTTTCCAACCTTTTTACAATGTTTGAAAGCAACAATTTTCCCAAGAATTTATTTTCCCCCTATGCAGCCACGCGCCTCCTTTTCCAAGTAATTGATGAATTTGTTTTCTTTTGGTTTTGATGATTTTTTATTTTTCAGCCGTTTATTTAAGCAATGACAACAAATTCCAAACTCAATGATAAAAAATCTATTCATTTAATTGACAATTGGCATGAAAAACAAAGTCAAACGAACAAAAAAAATTCGAATTTTTTTTCAAATTTTTTTGACCTTTTTGGCAATCCAAACAAATTCTATCACCAATTCTAATAGATTTTATCCATTTAATTGACTATTTCAATAAAAAAAAAAAAAACGCCAAACGGACAAGGTGAAAAATTATACCAATCAAACACAATTAATTACAATTCTAAGTAAAATAATTTTCAAACAATTCAATTCCCTAAAATTTATTTTCTTTCCACCATTTTTCATATTTACAATCAAACCTAACTATATAAAAAATGGTTGACAGGCCTTTAATTGAATCAAGGTAATTTGGAATTNCAATTCTCAGTAAAATAATTTTCAAACAATTCAATTCCCTAAAATTTATTTTCTTTCCACCATTTTTCATATTTACAATCAAACCTAACTATATAAAAAATGGTTGACAGGCCTTTAATTGAATCAAGGTAATTTGGAATTTGGAAAAAGAAACCATGACTTTATGATTAGGATAAAAATATAATGGTATTTATTTGACTTCATTATGTGAGATCTTTAATTGCTATATGAAAAGTCAGAATTTGCGGCAGCTATAGTTAAATGACGTTGCAGCGCCCATTTTCGAGCGGTTCGCGCTGCATCGCTATTTTTTTCAACAAAGAGAAAAATATAAATATAAAGGGACAATAAATTTTAAATATCGGTACTTAATATTTATTTCAGATTAATAATTTTTTAAAATAGATTAATTAAAACAACATATTACTAAAGTAACATTTCTTACCTAAATTAATTTATTTGGAATATTAGGAAGGTTGTGTGTACGTAATTCATGCGGGCATTGGCTGGTCCAAATGAATGTTCATATTTGGCCGAATTATCTATACACATGTGATGATAAATATGTGACAATTGTAAAGTTTTTCATTATGTGAATATTGAGTCGGTCCAAAGATTGACTTGATGGATTTTTTTTAAAAATTTGATTACTACACCAGAGTGTCATTTACAAGTTTAAGACTAAATATCAATGTTATGCTTGATCTCTTGTGATGTGGTTCACCATTATTTGAAATTATTAATTGTCAAATACGGATTTCTATGTGAACATGTTAATTAGGTTCTCTATTTACTAAATCCATCAACTTCTGCAATATCTGCCAACATCAATTTAATTCTCATGCTTAAACCAAAGTTTAAGGGCTAGAAAGAGAACGTTTGTATCGTCATTGACAACATAGATCTAGACCTTGCGTTAAGGACTGAATAATCCACTACTCTTATAGATAAGTGGTTCACTAATTAAAAATGGGACTCGGATAAATGGAATCATTTAAACCGCATTAGTCCTATGATCATGAAGCGTGGAATTCCAGTAATATTTAGAGGCGCTAATGTAATTGCTGCCAAGCAATTTATCAAAGAAATTGAAAAAACGCTTTCCAAGAGGCGATAAGGCTGAAGCTAGTATGCTTCTGATTCACTAAAGTATAAGGCTAAAGAAAATATATGGGAGTACATCATGGAAATGTCTCATCTTGCTTCAAAATCAAATGCATTAAAGTTTGAGTAGTCTGATGATTTGCTCGTGCATTTGGTTTTGATTTCTATTCTTGCACAATTCAGTCAATTTAAGGTCAGTTCCAACTGTCAAAAGAGGAAGTGGACTCTTGATGAGTTATTTCATAGTGTGCAAGAAGAAGAAAGTCTAAAGCAAGAGAGAACTAGAAGTACTTACTTGGCAAATACCTACAAGGACAGGTAAAGGATAAAGACTCTGCATCAGGCTTTTTTTTTGGTGAAAATTTGGAACACATAAAGAGAGACTGTACTTAATACCACGCTTAGCGTGTAAAGAAAAGTACACTTCTCACTTTGATTTGTTTTGAGGTTAATTTAGTTTCAATACCAAAACACATTTGGTGGATAAATTATTGCGCCACTACTCACATAAGTGTGTCTATGCGGGGTTGCATGAACAGCTAAAAGTCAATTGATGCTGAAAGATTCATTTACGTGGGGCGATGACAAATCGGTTAAAGTTGAGGTTATAGGGACCTTAGGTTATCGTTAAAGACCGGTTATTATTTGAATGTAAAAGGGACATTTACGGTACCGTCTTTTAGACGAAATTTGGTTTATTTTCTACATTGGACAAATTATGTTACTCTTGTTCAATTAGAGATAGTCAGTTTGATCTTTTTCTTAATTCAAATATTTTGGATACTAGTTCTTTATCCAGCTATGATAACCTAATCTGCTTAATACGATTGCCTCTTATAAAGAAACATTGCATATGAATTCACATGGTATTAAACTTAAATTAACCAATGAGAATTTTGCTTCATTATGGCACAAGCGATTAAATAACATCTCTCAAAAGATAATGAAAAATATTGTGTCGGAAGGAATTCTTGATTTCTTTAATTTTTCATACTTAAGTGTTTATGTTAATTACATTAAGAGAAAACAAACAAGCATAAGAAAATTAGGTGCCAATAGGATTTCGGACGTCTTAAAACTGATTCATACGGATATTTGTGGGACATTCACTTCGACTTCTTAGAATGGTGTATAGTAATTTAGTATGTTCATAGATGAATTTTTCTTATTATGGCTACATATATCTCATCTATGAGAAATCTCACACACTAGACATGTTCTAGACATACAAGGCAGAGGTTGCAAAACAACTTTGTAAAAGAATTTAACAAGTCAGATCTTACCATAGTGGTGAATATTATGATAATTATGACGGATCAAGAAAACAACGTCCACGACCTTTTGCTAAATTCCTAGATAAATGATGAATCATCCCATAGTACATCAAAATCTTTTTAGGTAGAAGCACTAAAGACTGCAGTTTAAATTCACAACAAAATTCCAAGTAATGCAATTATTAAGGGGTTACAATTTATTTAAAAGATCACACTATTAGGTCAATTTTTGAAACGAAAAATGTCCGATTCCTTGCAGATGTAGAGTTAGTTGGGGGAGATAAGATTATAAGGTTAATGATTTTGTCTTGGATGAAGAATATGTATATATTTATTCTGATGCAATTGACATGATTAGGGCCAGGGATAAATTCTTGTTCTAGATATTGGTCAAGAAGTAATTTCGAATCAAGATAATATTACAAAATCACCTATACACAATTAAGAGATTGTTCCAGAAAAACGAACTCAACAACCTTAATAACAAATGTCATTAAGGAAATCCACTATAAAAATGACAAAGACAATTCCGAATGACTTTATAGTCTTTCTCCAAGAAAATAAGGATAGCATGGATTGATGGAAGAAGAACTGATCAATTAACTTTCATCAAGCCATGTAAAAGAATAATTTTAAAGAGTGGATTGATGCCATACATAAGAGATAAAGTTCATAAGTAACAATGACGTTTGGGAACTCATCTCATTGCTTGAAGGTGCAAAACCCCTTGGTTGTAACTGAATATTTAAAATCAAGAGGGATTCAAAGGGTGATGCGGAAAGATATGAGGCTCGCCTTATGTCAAATGGTTTTACTTAAAAGGAAGGCATTGGCATTAGGGACTTTTTCGCCGATTTATATGAAAGACTCTTTTAGGAGTATTATGACATTTGTGACACATTTTGTTCTTATGCTATGTCGATGGTTTACAAATTAAAGAAATCTATATATGGGCTTAACCTGGTTTCCCGTAATGGTATCACAAATTTTATCAAATAATTATCTCATTGATTTTGAGGTGAATTCAGTTGATGATTGTGTATATCACAAATTCAGTGGGAGTAAGCATATATTTTGGTATTGTATGTCGATGACATACTACTTGCCTGCACTGAAATAAGCTTATTGCACAAAACCAAGAGATTTCTATAAAGAATTTTGAAATGAAAAGTCTTGGTGACGCCTCTTTTGTATTAAGGATATAGATACACAGGGATCGTTTTCGGTATATTTTTGGATTGTCACAAAAGAGCCGCATCAATAATGTTCTTAAAAAATATGGGATACATGAATGAAAATCAAGTGATGCCCCTACAACTAAGATGGACAACTTTAATATTAATCATCGCCTTAAGGATGAATTTAAAGAAAAGGAAATACAGGAAATTTTCTATGTTTCAGTAGTTGGGAGTTTAATATATAAGCAAGTTTGCACACATATGGATATATCATTCATTGTTGGAATATTAGACACATATTTAATTAACTCTGGGATGGAGATTTGGAAAGCAACTATTACGTTATTCGATATCTTTAGAGAACTAAGGACTACATGATCACATTCAAGATAATCAGACCAGTTGGAGATCATTGGATATTCTGATTCTAATTATGGAATATGACTGCAAAATATTGTTGATAGACTTATTTTGGATGGTTTTCAAAAACGGCTTTAGTTATTCTGTGACAATAGCAGTCGTGTGTTCCAACAGTGACAATAGCAGTCTTGTGTTCAACATGAGCCAGATGATGTCAAAAAAAATTGTAAATTCGTAGTATGATAATTGATATTGAAAAATTGAAATTGAAGGTAGAATGTAGTAGATTATAGATTATGGAAGAGAATAAGAATTGTTGTTGGTGTGTGAAATTTTTTTGAAATAGGTTGGGGTATTTATAGAGTAAAAAAAAGGAAAAATAAGTGGCCAAAACGGTCACTGTAGTGGTGGCCCATGAGCCCACAAGTCAGGCTCGTGCTTGGGATCGTACTTTGACGAACCCTAGTAGCCCACGAGCCAATGTTTTACGAGCCGAGCGGTTGAGCCGACGAAGCTTGTTTGACGTTCCTAACTCTAGCACATGTTTTCAATATTATTAGACGTAATTTTATCATCATTGATTGGACGAAGACAATTTGAATTTTACGTCATTTCTTTATCAAATATCTCCACCTTTATGTCAACAATCATGGCTGTCCATAATCTTCATTTGCTAGAAACAGCAAAATTGGTTTTCTCTTCTTTGAATATTTGCTAACATTGTAGTAAAATTAAGTTTGTCCACCCTACATATGGCTGACCCTCAACAAATCTTCCACTTCGCCTCATGTGGTGGGTTATTCCGAATCCACTTTTTGTATAGAGGCTTCGAGCTTCTCCTTAAGCAAAGATTTCGTCAACATATCCGATCCATTATCACTAGTATGGATTTTCTCTTATTTCAGCTACTTAGCTTCAAGTATATCACAAATCCAATGGTGCCGAACATCAATATGCTTGGATCTAGAATGACATGTTGAGTAAACAACTTATTTTCTTGTTGAAATCCCAATATCTTTTTGTGGATGATAGAGCTACACATTTCTACAAACAGGACTGCCAGAAACAACTCCCCCTAAAAAGATCATCAAGAATCCTGATGTAGATTTCCTAAAATCACAATCACCTACCATATCGCATTTGTATATCCATCTACCATAGGTTCACCACTGCCAAAGCACAAACATACCCTAGAAGTACCTCTTAGATACCTATGTATCCATTGTACCACTAACCAATGATCTTTTCTAGGATTTGAAAGAAATCTACTAACTCTAACGGCATGAGCAATGTCGGTCTTGCACACACCATAGTGTACATCAAACTGTTAACTGTAGATACATAAGGCACTTTGCTCATTTATTCTTTTTCTTTCTTACTTGTAGGATGTTTAGTTGTCGGAATGACCTGCAAATGGAGAAGAAACAAGTTTTGCATTACTCATGTTGAATCTTTCAAGAACTTTTTCAATATAGTTTTCTTGAGAGAGCCACAACTTTTTTTTCTTCCTACAGAGAATTTTCTTTGCCGATCTCAAGTCTTTCATTGCAAAAAATGTTAGGTTTATATTTTGTAATTGGCGATTCTGTGAACAAAATGACCAATTTGAACAATTATAGAAGTTTAGGGACTGAATTGTAAAGGTTCATAGTTGGTA
>CAIGRK010224599.1:0-10929 GCA_903798315.1 Fraxinus greggii
TTTGGCACAACGGGTGATACTTCTTGGTTGATTGCAAAGGCGGATATGGGATGGGCCTTTGGTAATCATGTGAGGGTGGACCACTCGACTGTGCCTTTGTGATACTCTGGTTATTGGCGTTGTTGGGTGGGATCCTTCTTGGGTGATCATAGGGGTAGTTAGGGAATGGGCCTCTAGTGGTCAAAATAAGATGGTCCGCTTGTCGGTGTCGATGTCAGATTGTCCATTTGATTATTGATATTGATAGTGTGCAGAGCTCTATCCGGTGCATAGTAGGTGGGTCAAGGGCCCAATGAAAGATTTCAAATGGAATTATTTCGAGTCGACTTTGATGAATATCTGAGCATGATACATCTTTAGCTTGATGTTTAAAGTAAATGGCATTGTGTCATATACTATTATCACTCATATTCATGACATGCATGATTTTTGCTTTCTGAGCATTGATTTATATAGTTCTTGCATTGTAGGTGAGCATAAAACCTCCGAGGAGACATGGCTGGCTATGGAGCACTTACGGGATTCCGAAGTTTGATGTACATGGATGATGACCTGTAGGGTTATTTTGTAGACTCCAGTTGTATTATATTTTGGGGATCATGCATGACTTTTGAAATGGCATGTAAATAATTTTACCACCTCAAGATAAATATGTTGGACTGTGGTTTTATGATCTTTGGTTTTGGACATACTTTTGGAGATGCTTTCATTTTATTAACGAAAAAATGTGTAGGTGAATTTGGATGTCTAGGTCAAGTTAGCAATTGTATTCCTACACGGGTTAGTATATTATTATCTATATGAATGGGGTGTGACAGAATTTTATTCATTTTATAGCAACATGACATTTAGGAATAATCAAACCAACACTGGACAAGTGGACAAACGCGATCAAGCAAATCCTCTAGCTCATACACTTCATACAATTTTAGCCACCACCTTCGACTTACCAATGAAGTCTTCAATTTCCGCTCTTTGCCCTTCTTTTTTCATACTTAATGCGATATTTTTGTACATAAAGGGCAATGTGCCTTTTAAATTTTGGGATGGATTATAGTCTATTATGAGTGTTTTATTGCTTTTGTATGTTTTTTTGTATTACATAGTGAAAAAAAAAATTTATTCTTGTGTGCTTTTGCGAGTTAGATGGTCTTGATGGTAATGATGTAGACATTTGAATTGTGTTAGACTAGGAATGGCGGACATATGACACGTTGGGATTCATTAATACTTATTTATGTAGAACTTGATCTTATTTACGTACGAGACTTGCATTTTTGCATCTTGAATTAGTGTTTTTGTTCATATGCCAGAATAGGTTGAAAGTACTGGAATTTAGTTGCTAAAACCAAGAAAAATCACTATTAAGTGCATCCCTAAACCACTTTTATGATAGTATGGAGATGGTTTTACTAGTGTAGGAAAACATTGATATGCTTAGGGATTCTATGTGTGAAATTGTTGTGTGAATTGTCTAAGACCAATAGGATGAAGATTAGGTGAAAATTTTGAATTGGGGGGGTTAATTTTTAAGAATAAGAGTTTAGTAAGGGGCATTGAACTAATCATAGTATGAAAAATGGGAAAAAGATGACATATTGCTAAGCTACCCTGAAAGATCCTAATGAGAACACTTATTAAGCCCCGAACAATTGTTTAAAATAACTAATCCTTTAATAAGAGCTAATTAGCCTAGTTAAGTCTTATAGGTTGAAGAGGTCGAAATATAGGAGAATCCTTAGTTGTCGAAGTGTTAACTTCCTACTCATGACATCTATCTAAGCTAGAGAGAGTGAAGATTAGGATTATCTGAAATTCAGCCTAGATCACACCTTGGGAAAAAGAATGAAAATATTAAGTTTGGGAATGTGTATCTCAAGAGTGAAGAAATGAGACATTTGACCACTGATGGTTGGGAATTAAACCAATCATGAGTTTGTGATATTTTACATAAGTCGTCACATACATATGCCAAGTTTTGCATTGAATGTCAAGAGATTGATTCTTCTACGTGATTTTGAAACTATTCCTTGTATTGACACTAAAATTTCAATCCTGAGACCAATGGCCTGTTATCTAACCAATTGTGCTTTAAGTTAGGCTGTAATTTGTTTAACAAACAAATATTCAAATCTGTGGGTTTTTAGAGTATTTATTTGTTATTTTAATAAATTATGGATTAATTCTATGTGTATTGTGTTTGTTAAGTACAGATCGACATAAATGACACAATTGGAGAAAAAGTGTGAAAAATAGCTCAATTGTAAAAGTCAAAAGTTCGGAGACTATAGTACAAATACTCAAAAGTTTTGTCAGGCCTCATGATGAAGATTCGAGAGTAATAGAAGTCAATTGGATGAGAAAACAAATCGAAGGGGTGAAATATATTCAAAGTACTCTCACACATCAATTTACAAACAAAAATGTTATGCTTCGGATTCTCAACCTCAGATCGAGACTCATTTTTGGCATAAAAATGTTCGAACTGGAAAAACAATACTTCTAGAAGAATAGTCCTTTGAGTTTGCTTTCCAACGCACTTTGGATCATCTCAATTTGATAACATGATAACAAGGTATGATAAAAATACTAATGACTCCTTAGGATATTACTAGGAGTGCACCTAGTACAAATTTCCAGGCGTGCGGCTTACCACCCAACACAGGCGACTGAAGCCATTTTCTGTCTTAGAGGTGTGCAACTTACCTTCAACTGGCATACACCTTGAAGAAATCCAGGGAGAAAATTTTGCTTTCTTTTGTTGATTCGGCAAGTTTCGGAAAATATATCTTTGGCATCTTTTATAACCTAAGGGAGGTCCAGAATGTGAAAAAAAATGTTTTATCATTGAAGAAGTCTAGCAACAGGCGAACATGGATAAATGACCAAAGTAAAGAAAAGTTTTTAAATCAAAGTACTTTAAGTTTGCCTTGATAAATATTTGAATATTATGCATTTCTATGATTATATTTAAAAGATATAGCTTGGTGTCAAATATTCATATCCAATGCATGCTTGATTTTTACTTATTGTGCATTAGCTTATGTAGTTCTTGCATTGTAGGTGAGTTGGAATTTCATTGATGGCATGGCTAGCTATTAAAGCTCATAAAAAAATTCGACGGTCGATGTACATAGATGACAATCTACTGAAATATTCTGGGGGCTGCTGTTTTGGTCAGTCTTTTATACCATATTTGTTGGAAATCGTGAATTGTATATAGGTCTTACATAATCGCTGCGTAAATACTTTTGTGACCTTAATGTAAATATGTTCGAATATGGTCATATAGAATTTTTTCTTAATAAACAATGAACATTACATGTGACTATGTGAAGATGCAGGGCCTTTATGGTGGAGATGTCCATCTCACTTTATTATTTCAACATATAACTAAAATGAGCACTAACATGTCTAGGTCAAGTCGTCAGTTTTTTTATATATATAAATGTCTATATAGATGGTGTGGAACACCAAACTGTAAGGCTTACGTGTCTTTTTTTCTGTTAAAAAAATTAAAAATAAATTTAAGAACGGATTGTTGCAATGACCAAATAAAACACTATTTTTGTTTCGATGTTTCTACCCATGTCTACCCATTTTACTTTTCAGCATCACCAAATTTTTCTTCTTCCTTTCAGATTGATTTATTTAAGAAGACTTATTTTTATTAGTGTAATTGATTCAAGAACTATAAACCAATTGTTTAAAAAATGGTAATCCAATTCATTTCACCTTCCAATGGCAAACCTATTTTGGTAATATGGAGTGTAGCAAATCCACATTATTTCAGAAATCCCTACTTTGTTCGATTAGCAAAATCAGGTCGAGATTAGCCAACTGCCAGGTAGTTAACTTTGAGGCCTAATTGTATTTCATATTGTTGGAATGCGGAAACAGAATTACCTAGAAATTTAAAAAAAAAGTCTTTAATTCAATAAACAAGATCGTTTAAGTGTTCACGTGTATGTTATAACAAGAATAAATGATTCAAATTTTTACCTAAATTCGATGATTGATTCTTAAATTAATTCTAAATCACGAACTTCCAACTTTTTGGATCACAAGTTTCCAGCTTTTAATTCCAAGAACTTGATGTCCAAACCTCCGAGCCTTCTATGAAATTTTTTAAAGTCAAAACTACACCGCTGGCTGGGCACCTTGTTTTAATTAAATCGAGAATCTATTTTGGACTTGATAATAAGAAAAACAATTTTTCTCACTTTTTCTCTCTTTATAATTTGAACGTCATGGAATTATGTATTATGATTGGTCTAGGATTTTTATGTCCATCTAGTCTCTATTTATAGAAATAAAGATATTTCAATCCATGTTCAATAATAATTCCAATTTCAAATAGGAGTCTTAACTAAAATCCAAGTAGGAGTTTTAATTAAAGTCCACATCTACTTTGTTCACATTCAATTACATGTGTAGTCCTAGAACTTCAATTACAATTATAAATAACTATACAACTTTAATAGCAATTACAACTAAGTACAAAATATTATTATATTACAATTAAGCCCAAAACATTTATTATATTTATAATTAAGTCTCTATACTTTATACAGCTAGCATATAGACTTTATCGGACATATATTATTCAAGCTCCAATAATTAGATCACGTCTAGTCGATCATAGACCACTCAATCTAATTATTAGTCTTTGATTTTTTCATTAAAAGGTAAAATACTGAACTCTTGGATTATATAAGATCATAAAAGCCAATAAATCTGTAATATTTTCCTCTAACCTGCCGTATATATATTTATCCCTATTCGAGATTCGATAATTAGGTATGAACATAAATGAACGTTCTGCCCCTCCAATTATACTTACTAACTTAAGTATTATTTTCTTGAACAGTCCTATGAACTAAATACAGATGTCGAAATTTAGCCGTCACTAAACACTGAGCTCGGATTTAACCATTCAACCGAAAACACTTTAAGTAGTCATTTTACCCATTTTTTAGGGCAACTAATCATAGTAGTCATTCTCAAGTTCACAACTCACCGAAATATTTGATTAATCAAATTGATCTCACTTATGGTGAATCAAAGAACCGTTAGAATCACGAAAAATATGCATAATAATGTCAGGGATTTAGATGAAATACATGACGATCAAGTGGAATTTAATTCTCCGCACGGTCATGCTATATAATTAAACTCGACACATGGTCCATTCAATATACTCGAATTATACTAGTGTCGCCTTTAACTATTTCTGTGATAAGGAAAAATCACAAACCCCAATAGTGAATTGATCAGTACCACAACCTTCTAGTACAAGGTGCCAACCCTTATACATTGATTTTGAAAAAATTATTTATGATCAAAATATAAGTTGTGTCACACTGTACTTCTCATTGCATGTACCCAACTTATATTATCACAAGTGATCATAAGACACTTTAATTCATATGCTCAATAATAAATAAATGAAATAAATAAGTAAAACCATAATTCATTTATTATAAATTATTATTTTATCTCAGCAAAATATATTATATGGACACAAAACCCAGCAAATTTCCCACTTGCCCTAGAGCATACGTGTTATGTCTTGCAACGTCATGTCTTGCAGATGTTCCTTGAAAACCATAGTCGACAATCTTTTAGTAAATGAGTCTACAAGGTTATCCCAGTAGCAATCTTACTGACAACCACACTTTCTCTACCATCTTTCTTAGTAGATGGTATTCCTATTTAATATATTTACATCTCTGATGACTCTTGGTTCTTAACATTTATCATAGTCCTACTGTTACCCAAATATAGTGTAAAGGGTTGTATAGAGGTAGGCACCACGTCGATGTCCATTAGGATTTTCTGGTCATGCTACCGATTTAGTAGCTTCATAAGCTACCAAATACTCGGCCTCAATGGTGGAATCAGCAATGCATGATTGCTTGATACTTCTCCAAATAATAGCTCCACCACCAAGTGTAAACAACGATACTGATGTAGATATTCGATAGTCTTCATCACTCTGGAAGTCTGAATTCTTTTAACCAATGGAAACAAGATCTGGTGAGAATCATATCATTCCTTGTTCTCTGGAGATACTAAAATATATGTTTTACTACCATTCAGTGTTTTGATCCTATTGTTAAATAGATCTCAACTCACCACACCAACAGTATGACAAATATCAAGTCTATTACACAGCATAGCATACATGAGACTACCTACTGCCAACACATAAGGTATCACCATACTCATGTACTCAATCTCTTTAGGAGTTTTAGGGGACTAATCCTTAGAGAGTTGGATTCGATGCTTGAAGGGCATGATCTAGCATAGCAAATCTAACAAGTATCTTGTCAACATATGAGACATGGGACAAAGCTATCATCTTGTTCTTTCGATCTCTCAAGACCTAGAACCTAGAACATTGCTAGCTTCACTAAGTCCTTTATATGAAACTGTTAAGCCAACCACGCTTTCGTAGACGATAATGCTCACATATCATCACCAATGATTAGAATATCACCCATACAAAGCACTAGGAAAATTATAATTTTCTCTTGTATCTTCTTATAGACACGAGTTTCATCAATGTTCTGATTAAAACCATATGTCTTAATCACTTCGTTGAATCCTTTATTCTAAGATCTCAACGTCTGCTTCGATCCATGAATTGATTGCTGCATCCACATCATCCATAGCCTCCTTACGTGAAGTCTGATCATCAACTTGCACCATAGAGATCACCATATTGGACTCTCCACTAAACAAGTACCCTGAAGGTGAACTCATAATCATCTGACTTTATCTAAGGGGCAATTGATCTTGGACTGTGGAGTCATTTAGAACGTAATATTTCCATCAATGCTAGCATTATCATTAGACGACACCATTATCTCCTTATTACCTTCAACGTGCTATTAGATCAATAAACAACTCATCTCTCCTATTCAGATCATGTTGTCCAAGTATATTTGACATCATAGGATGTCTGCCCTAGGTCGTGTTCAAAGATTTGATGTGGTGGAATTCCTGTGACTCATTTCTTCCAACACTACCTTATTCTTGGACTGGCGATCATTAATATACTTATCCTCTAGAAGGGTTAAATTTGTGCTAACAAAGACTTTCTTATCTAGAGGACTATAAAAAATTATACATTGGTATCTTCAGGGTATCCTAGAAACAGGCACATCTCTTGCCTAGACTCCAGCATTTCTGTATCCCCTTTAAGCACGTGAGCTAGACTCCCAAATTTTGGTTGAAATGCAAGCAAGACTTGAATCCTTTCCAAAATTTCACGAAATTCTTGAGAATAGACTTAGAAGAAGCAAAGTTAAGAATATATCCAACTGTTTGTAGTGTATATCCCAAAATTAGATAGGTAGGGTTGTAAAATTCTTTATTGACATAACCATATCTAACGACATTGGGTTTCTTCTTTCTGAAATGCAATTATGTTAGGGTGTACTAGGCATATTCAATTAAGAAACAATACCATTTTCTATCAAGTTTTCCTTGAATTGTCCCGAGAGGTATTCTCCAACTCGATCGAATTGAAATGTCTTAATACTCTTACCCAAATGTTTCTTGACCTTAGTATAATACTATTTTGATTTCTCAAAAGTATTTGACTTTCAAGCCATTAGGTAAATGTGTTTGAATCTAGAGTAATTGTCTGTAAAGAAAATACTCATAGACCCATATCGCAGGTGTATTCACAGGTCCATATACGAACTAGTTCCAATACTTCTTTGGCTTTATCATTTTTTTTTTGTCAAAAAAAGTATCTTGGTTATATTGCCTTCCAAACAAGAAACATAAACAGACAATGTTCGTTCTTAACCGAGCTGAGATGACCATCTCTAGTCAATCTTCGTATTTCGTTAAGGTTGATTTATCCAAGACACCATAGATATGTATCACTAGTACAGTGTGAATTTTTATGGTTTATAGAAGTAATCTTCTATTTCATATGTAGAATAGTTTACATAAAGATCATTAATCAAATGTCTAGAGGAATTTTATTCATTAAAATGTTAAGAATATCATATGCTGATTTTATTGAATGACATTGTCCTATAAAATCAAAATCATTTGTAAAACTTAATAACAGTCTTTAAGGATCAAACGCCTACCACTACTGAAATAAAAATAAAATACTTCTATGATCTTACCAAAATTATTGCTCTTGTGCCAACAATGATTTTAAATTGCTCTTCACCGAGTTTTCTGCCTTCTTGAAGCACCCGCATCAACATGTAGATATTATTAGTGGTTTCAAAATCTGCAACTCAGGAATTTGCAATATCAACCACTAAACAGTACTCAATAACAAAAAAACTTCACCCTTACTTTGCTTTCTAGCTAATGCATCTGGGTAATTTTTCTCCAGTGTCCTTTTCGACACTATTGGAAGCCTCAAGGCTTTCCATCTACTAATTGTCTTTTGTTGCTCTCATGCTCTTGTTAGCTTTCTTTCTATTTTTTTTTTTCAAATCTGTGTTTCGTCTTGGAACAAAAAACACCACCAAGTTATGCATGAGTATTGCAACTGTACCCTTAAGACCACTTTCCGCATTACAACTCTATCATTAACTCAATTAATGGTATCTTTATCGTATGTAAGTGATATTCCATAATAAACTGTAAAAGCATATTAAATAAAGAATTCAATATCATGTCAAACTGGGTCTCTTTTGATAGATGGTTGCACCCAGACTCTTGATCATGTTTGAAGTGTACAATCATAGTCAAACTAAGAAAACTTCACAAGCACTCTGGATTTTATGCAGATGTACTATAAGGTAAAAATGGCTTCAAAGGGCTTTCCTACTTCGATGATCAAAGATTCCCTAAAGGTTCTATAGTATGTCATGGGAGGTACTCTGACTTTCAAGCATTTTGGTGTAACAAGTTTGACATCAAAGTCAAAATGTAACGACGAGCCATCTTGTCTATAGTCTCCCACTCAACATACAGAATCCTTTTAAGACTTATCACGTGGTCTCAATAGGGTAATCAGGATATCCCTCAAGAAGAAAATTAAGTTTTTTCACATTGAGTACGAACATCAAATTACCTTTCCAATCCACACATTTTTTCCCGATTAGTTGGCTTTGTTTTACCATAACGAAAAAAAATGGACTAAGTGGTATTTCGTATAAAAATAATCATCCATTGCATATCAAAAATGAGCAATGAAAAATAATTTAGCATATAATGCATGAATATACATGTAGATCCATCTAACTACAATAATACAATGACTACTTGATCCTTGTAATCCAATGGGCCTTTCTATAGGAAAGGTCATTGAGTCCACTGATCAAAGTTGGAACCCTCCCACTAGACAAATTATATCAAATGACAACCGTCTGTATAAGTATNGTAGATCCATCTAACTACAATAATACAATGACTACTTGATCCTTGTAATCCAATGGGCCTTTCTATAGGAAAGGTCATTGAGTCCACTGATCAAAGTTGGAACCCTCCCACTAGACAAATTATATCAAATGACAACCGTCTGTATAAGTATTGTATCGTTTTATTTGGTCACCAAAATCACAAACGAGGTCTTCTATAGGAGGTTCGTAGATGATTTCGATTTGAGTATATAACCTTTGTCTTGATTTCTAGATGCTTTAAAATAATTACACTATCTATAGGATAATCACAAGTTATATTCTATCTAGACGATCTTATCATGAAGAAATCTAATCAAGCAACTCGAACAACGTGGCCTTCCTATAGAGAGTTCGTTGCATTACTGGCACGAGACAAACATGTTACTTTACTTATAGATTGACCAAAGGAGAAAACGGTTTTTTATTTAAATAAACATCCCTTCCACTCAATATTTTTAAAGTAATGAATTTTAGTTTTAAATAATTACCAATTGTTCATATTAATCAAATTAACATACAGTTCAGTTATTATAGTTTTCCCAAGCCTGATATTCTAAATCTTCAGCCCAAAAAATCTAGGGTGCCAACAATAGAAATCCAAACAGCAATAGGACTCCACTATCGTGCCTGTAAAAAATTGATTTTGAATGACATATCCAGATCCGACCTGATTCACAAAATGAAATCAAGAGTCAACACAAAATTGTACGATATGCACATCCTGCTAGCAGCAACATACT
The DNA here is from genome assembly GCA_903798315.1 of Fraxinus greggii. Classification (NCBI taxonomy): domain Eukaryota; kingdom Viridiplantae; phylum Streptophyta; class Magnoliopsida; order Lamiales; family Oleaceae; genus Fraxinus; species Fraxinus greggii. The sequence goes on from CAIGRK010224599.1 coordinate 10,127, forward strand.
GTTGTGTCGAGGCAGCAAACTGTGCCGAAGCACAATAGTTTGTTGCCACGACAGACGCCTGCTGTTGCATCGGCACAGCAGTTTGCCACCTGTGCAAACCGTTTAATTAATTTTGTTTTTGCAAAATCTTGAATTCTTCGTCATCTCGGTCTTCAATCAATTTACGAGATTTAATAATTGCAAGAATTACATAATCATATGTTCCATCTTACAATGTTTAAATCTAATTGAAAAGAAAATTAAATCAAGATGATAGAGTCTTAATCTATCTATTTTATTACAGACTCGAAATAGCAATTACATCAAAAACTGCTCACTAATAATCGGACCACAGTATAAAATATACCAATCATTCAATCAACATATAATAAATTATTTCTAGACATCGCTCAACTAGAACATGCAATCAAGATTCAAAAATAAGAAGCAAGAAAACATTCTAGATGGCTCTGACACCAATTGTTGGAATGCGGAAGCAGAATTACCCAAAAATTAAAAAAAATTCTTTAATTCAATAAAGAAAATCGTCTAAATGTTCATGTGTATGTTATATCAAGAATAAAGAGTTCGATTTTTTACCTAAATTTAATGATTAATTCTTGATTAATATGAATCACGAACATGCAGCTTTCTGGATTACGAGTTTTCAACTTTTAATTCCAAAACCTTGATGCTTCAAACCTCCAAGTCTTCTAAGGTATTCTCCGAAATTGAGAGTACACCGGTGGTCGGGCACCTTGCTTTAATTTAATAAAGAAACTACTTCTTTGACTAGACAATAAGAAAAATAAACTCTCTCTCTC
>CAIGRK010224647.1:653-19619 GCA_903798315.1 Fraxinus greggii
CCTCTTCTGACTTGCAAATATTGCATATCTGAAACTCATCGTCAGATTCAGTTTCAGGTTCTGTGTCAGCTGCATTTCTCAAAAAAGACAAGTAACAATCAGATAACTAGAGAAGTGATAACCCAGAGAATATAAAAGACAAAAATGTAAAGAGAAGAAAAAATAAAGACCCCATAAATTTAGAGGGATAGTTTTACAAGTGAAGAATCAGCTTTATTTAGATAGTAAAGATGGCACAGTGCAATCCGTACATGCCCACGTACAATGGAGCAAGGGATCATTTGAAATTTGTATTTAATTGATTATTTTTGTTTTAGAAGCCCAAAACTAACATTAGGCAGCGTAACGTGTACTATAAATTGTATGACCTGAACACAATGTATTGCTATTCTACCAGTTGGAACATGTAGCTGTGTCCTCAATAACATTTCATACATTCAAATAAAATTATTCAGGGCCTAAGCAGGAAACTGTTCTTGATAAAGAGAGAACATATTCCAAAAGAACAGGTTAAAGTTTAACAAAAAAGGCCAGTGGATGAGCATAAGACTACACCTATAACTTGAGTATATCTCAAAGTCTTTCTTTCTTATGGGGTGAAGGTGAAACAGGAAAATCAAGGAATCACTTAATGATTTTGGAGATCTCGATTATCAACACGTCAGCCAGTTTACCATCTAGATCCTGTGTCCCAACCACGAGGTAAATAGAAACAGTGAACAAGACATCCATCCCTCACGTGATGTCAAAAATGTAAATACATCACTAAGCCTATGCTTGGCCTCCATTTTTCCAAGAACTCATTTTTCTAGAACTCATTTTCTCCCAGAAAATAATTTTACATGTAAACCCAAAGCTTTTCCTTATTTTTTAACCACACATTCTCCAAAAAAACAAAAATAAACAAATAAATAATCACTATTCCAAAAGATTTTTTCCCCCCCAAAAATGGGGCTCAAAAAGGGGGTTGAGTTGGCAAAGCATATAACGACATTTCAACAGATAAACCTGTGGCACTTTCCATTTTCCAAGCAAGATTATATCTTCTATTTCTCGAAACCATCAAAGAATGAGCAAAATTTATTTTAGTGTAAAATATATATCAAAAGGATCTATCATTTAGAGAATTCTTTTATTTACTTTCTGATTGCCACTCGCTTTCTTCTTCACTTTCAGCTTCTGATTTAGCAACTTTACATACTCTCCCAGTGAATGACACGTCAGGAGTTGTTGAGCGTCTCTTTCTCTGAAGCTCCTTCACGGTTTCATCTAAGAACAGAAATAGAAAGAGAATACGTCAGCAACACAAAAAGAAAGGTACAAACAATTCCAAATGTATTAGATATATAGATAGATACCTGGGAGTGGTTCGGGCTTCTCTGGCAGGGGATAATTTTCCTCGACAAATTTAAGCAATAACTCACAGGGACCCGATATGAAATCGTCAAGTTCAAGACCCTATATTGGCATGAAAAAAGGGAGGAAGTTAAAGAACCTGCTAAGAAAGTATTTACGAACTCAAAAATTCGTTTATAAAATGTACCAGAAAATAACAAAGAATGCAAATTGGCTTTTATTTCACACCCTCGGGATTGGAAGAGAAGAAAATTTAGAAATTTTATGTGACAATTTGAATATAGAAGCAATTATAGTCATCTTTACACTGGAATTGTGTAACGGGCATACATAGAAAAGGTTTAAACAAAATTTACGCATAAATTGCACCAAGTTAAAGAAAAGCAGGAAATCAGGCTCACATATTTTGAAACAGCTTCTTCGGTTCGTGCCTCTCCAGTACTCTGTAGGCCTATGACCACACACTTGTTCTCCAGCAATGCTTGCTTAGTAAGTCGAACTACTGCAGGTACCTTAGCTGACACACACACGTGTCTAAAGAAGCGCTATAATAGCATATAGAAAGAAAAAAATACATATCAGAATGCGTAGAGATGAAAAACATTAAATGCTAAAAAATTCAACATAGAAACTTGAAATTACAAACTTGATGATTTGCCCAGTATAATCTCCACAGTAGACTTGTGTTGGACTTCTCATCTGTGAGAAATTTGATTGCTGATAGCAACTCAACTCTCAACACAGCCCAAAATTCCGCAGCTTTAATATACATATCCTGAGAATAGTCACAGTGACTTGTTAAGAATTATACCATTTGAAAAATTCAAAAAACAAAACAGATTATCGCAAAACTACATAAATAACTTCAAAACAATCACAATATGTACTCGTGAAATTTGAAGATAACAAAAAATTGATAGATTGATTAAAAAACAATTATCAACAGAAATTTTTGTTCTCTTGACTTTCAAGTTTCATCAGTGTGTGTTGTTAATTAATATTTTAAGGCAAATGGTGCACTTTTAGAAGAATGCTTGACAAGATGATAATAATACATAAGTCTTCAGACAACAGGAGCAAATATTTTTTCTTGAGAAAAGATAAATAATCTATGACCGATCCTCAGTCCAAGAAATTAAAAAATAAATGAAGAGCAAAGAAACAGATCAGTCCCAAATAAAAAACCTCCGGACATTGGGAAAACCCTATATTTCACATATTCCAATTGACAAATCCACACTTCAAGATTTGCAACTGATCAGTTTCTCCTATTATATGGAGTTCGTAATCTTTCCTAGAGGCAGGAGCTAGTTTGTGTAGAATGACATATTATACATGTTTCGAGCACTTATTAGCACAATTTTCAACAAACCGGAGAAGCTAAAGCTGTAGGAAACTTCAGCATTCCAAAGCTTTATACCAGTTCAAGGAAATGCACCAGTTAAAAATACGTCAAGGGCCATAGTTGAACCAATAGGGTCAGCAGCCAGCATTTACCAAATAATCACAATTCCAACGGACCAGAATCCGAGTCATGTTATATCATGAAAAAACATAAAGCCCCTGTTTGAGCCCCATTATCTAAAAATTCATTTTCCTCAAACTCATTTTTAACCACACATTCTCTCAATAAAATAATTTTGCACGTAAACTCAAAACTTTTATCTACTTTTTAATCATACATTCTTAAAAAAATCATTATTGCAAAATTTATTTTCCCCTTATAATGGGCCTCAAACAGGAGCAAAGTGTTTGTCTGATAAAACTGCACTAAAATTTTATCAACTTTTCAACTTTCAAAACTTCAATTTTAACCACATTTCATTGAACTCATAACCTTTACCACCTTTTCAACCACAATTTCATCGACTTTTATCATAATCTGCTAACACTTTCATAAAAAGCTGACGCACATGCCCTAAGTTTCACATAATGTGAACTCTAAAGCCTGATACTGCAATCAATCAATGATGTCCAGAGCAGCGCCATGGGTAGTGTAGCCAAAAAACTTATAGAATTTTAATGACTGCAAGAAAAATTCAACAATTAAATCTTTTCTGTAGGCAATGTAGCCAAAAAACTGCACTATACCATCATTTTATCCTCCAACTGTACTTCAACAACTTCAAATTCCGCACCTTTATAGCTCAGCGTACGACAAAGATACATACCCCTAAAATTCAAAAGTGTTAGTTCAATTTACAACATGGTGATTCACATAAATTGTCCCCCAAATTTGCTAAGTCAGAACCTTGCCTTGCTTTCATATCCATGGCAACAAGTTCTAGAGCTCCAACACCCCCTTTCATCATGGCTCCTGCAATAAGAGAGAGAAGATTGTAGTAAAAATCTACGCACTAGTAGGATTAAAAAGATTAGAAAAACTAAAACAAATAAATCTTCATGTTGACTGAAACGGAAGGCAAATCTACATAAACACACATCCATGGGTGAGAATTTACATATAAACATGCACCGCACATAACATATGCCCAAAGGCCTAAAATGTAGTTCCCTGTCCTAAGCCTCAAGGTTCCATGCCAAAAACTGATTTAGCATGTGAGCAGAACAAATGCACAAGTAGTTCAATGTGGATAATATGGACGTTCACATTGATGAAATATACCAATCACGTTGACTTGATGACCAGTGCATTCACAGATTATGGTCATGCATATAATCATTAAATGTGTACCTTCTGGTGTTGGATCCTCGTATGCATAGATGAACAAGCATGACTCTTGAAATCTTGTATAATGAACTCCATACTTCAGTATAGCACTTGCCAAATACATTTTTATAAAGGCTATAAAGAAATCAAGATTCTACATTTTTTAGCCACGTCAATGGTCATATTTCTTTCAAAAAAAAATTACAAGCAAGTCTGTCTTTTTCAAGCATACGATCACAAAGCCCTCTTCCTAATTATAATTCTCAACAAAAAACAGACAGAGATGGAAAATACCTAATGGTAAGAGCCTGGACTTCATGAAATAGAAGTGTAGAACAAAAGTTAGGGGCAACAAATTAGTAAGCAGGACATGGGAATTTGTTGTGTAACCGAAGCCAGCTAAATTCAACCAGATGATACGATCATTAACTCTTCCATGTGAGATCAATCATGTGTTTAAACTTACAAGGAACTTGCGATAAATTCTTTCAGAATAACAACACAGTGCATTTTCAATTTAAACATGAAAGCAAGCAGACTGCAGTTGTGCAAATAAATGTCACACCTAGAAATTCTTTGAAGCTAGTAAAAGATGTTCCAGCTCCCCAAAGACCAAGTCGAACCATATAACCCAAGTTACGTGGTTCAGAAGCACCAGTTGCCGAGCAATAAACGACACGAGCTTGAGGAAGTCGGGCCTATAGTTTAGGCATTCCAAAGAGAAAAGAAAATAGCCATTAGTTATCAAGCACATTAGAATTATTGCTGGACTTTCAGTAAGCTTAATCACTAGGAAAAGAAATGGTGGTGCATTACAGCCATGCAAAGTACAGTGGATGCAGCGGAATCCACATCGCAAAAGGAGTTCAATTTAATGAAAAGCAAAATTAACCATAAATAAGGCATATAATGTACAACAGTACACAAAAAATTTCCATTATTTAAGTCTCTATTGAGAAATTCAGGTATCCTGGGTCTTCTGCAGCATGTTGCATCAGCAGAAACTGGTTATATTAACTTTCTTAACCATATTAAGAGCACTAGACAATCCATGTGGGCACATGACATCATCATCATCTAATCACCTCTCCTTGCTCATATTTGCTTTACGTCCACATATTAAGTCCAATGTCACATTTTCAAACCATTATCTTCTTGTTTTACTGCCTTATATTATCTGTAGGCTGTAGCTAACTGTGAGCAAAACTTGAAACTTTTATAGAGCAATTTCAAGAGTTAATTTAACGCTTTCTCCACTAAAATTTAAATCTTTCCGGGATTCACTATTCTGATGGACTAAACCTGAGTGGCCAAAACTAGTGACATTACAACCTGATAGCCGGCTTTGTTTGTGGTATAGATTCCAAGTTCAATGACAATGTCACACCATAGGGATGCTATTCGATATTATAAATGACATTATAGTAACATATTTAATAAAGGCATGGCTTGGAAAGGTGCTGTGAGGTCCACCTGTAGTGTCTCAGGACACAAATATTCGTGCTATTTTTTCAAGGAAAACCCATCACTGAATGAGATGCACGCCTCACTTTTGCCCGACACTTGACTTTTTTACTTTTTTTGCCTTTTTTAACCTCTTTTTGTAAGCTCATATTTGGTACAAATTAAAATTCATATTTTAATTTAAGTCAAAGTCAACAACTAATTTTAACCTCATATTTTAGGGGCCCACAACTTTTCAACCACACAATTTATCAACTTTTATCAAAATCTACTAAAAATCTAATTTTAATCTCTAACGAACAGGGGCTAAGTCCGAACATGAATTTTAAAGGGCTCTTTTAATTCGGCCATCGCAAATAAAACGAAATCATGGGCCTATCAATTCTTTTACTTGTTGGATCTACTGTGCCTCACCATCCCCAAGACAAGCTTATTCGGTAAGATTTCAAGGCAGCAAACTCCGGCAGTCTGCAAAATCCAAGAGGTTCCTTTTCTTTTCATTTTATCTTCTTTTCTTTTAATTTCTTTTTTATAAAATTATATTAATGGGCGGTTTGTTTATTTTGGTGTTATTTCTAAGGAGAATTGTTAGGAATATTTATGGTTTATTATATTTTTGTTTAAGTCTTATTTTATATTTGTTGACTTTTTTTTTGCGGTGAGGCTTACACCTTAATTGCCTCACCTCTAGAAGGAAGAACGCACCAATACCTAGTTCTGCCTTTTTAAATATTGCATAAAAAAAAAGTTCTCTCCAACTTTAGAAATGTTACAAGATATGTTGCTCGAACTCGGGTACGGGTGTCAGGTATGGGTACATATCCAGGAGTCGGATCCTTCTCATTTTAAAAATGAAGATGTCGGGATGACACGTCTTACAATTTATTATTATTATTATTATTATTTTCTAAAAAATGATTCAATCAAAGGAAACAACTACAATAAAGAGAAACAATTTTGAAATTTGAATGTAAAATACTCTTATCATGTCACACAATTTTATTTGTATTTTTATTTTATTTTTTTTTTGTAGATTTATAAAATTAATATTTTGATCTGTTATTAAGATAAATATGAACAATTAAGGATGTCTATTTGATAATGATATGTCATGTTACTTTTTAATAATGTATATATGTCTATGGAGACAAATATAAAAACTAATATATTTATTTTATGTAAAGACAATGCGCATCTTATATAAAACAAATTTAAATATATTAAAATATATGTTAACATGTCTTTTTTTTCCACACACACACATATATATGATACATTTTACGTATTAAACAATTTAGATTGAGATATTCAATAATTCATATAAAGACCGCTTTCAACATTTATACTTCGTCCGTAATATATTTATCGTGAATACCTTTTACGCTTTGTAACATATTTAAATCTCAAAATGGATAAGTGTAACTTGAACTATTGAATCAAACAAATTTAAAATTAAATATTAATCTTATCTTCAATAAAACTATAACTTACGTCACTTACTATAATTATAAAATTTGGCATAGACAATTCGCAATTTTTGACAGTATAAATTGACTTTTGAAACCAAATAATTTCCTCCATTATTAACTTATTCATTGGGCTTCACAAAAGCCCATTTAACACTCACCAAAAGGCTAAACCTAACTTATTAATTGAGGATGACAAAAGCCCATTTAACACCCAACTAAACCTATCGTCTTCTCCATCTTGTCTTCCTTCTTTCTGCAGAATTTTTACAGCCAAGCTCATGTTGGGCGTTTTCTTCTCCTTTCTCCCGTAACATTCTCCATAAATTTCTGCAAAATACTACTACAATACTCGAAATAAATTGGTTTGTTGCCGCCGTCCATTGTCTTCTCCACACCGTCCACTGTCTTCTCTGCTGCCGTGTCCGAGTTCAAGAACAAGTGTCCGATCCATATCCCGTGTCAGCATCCGTGTTATGTCGTGTCGACACTGATACTTCTCCATTTTTTAAGAGTCCGAGCAACATAGGTTACAAGTTCATTTTTTTCCAACTTAATTTACTCTCCATTATCTTATTGACAAATTTGACAAAAATGACCTTCGGAACAAATATAGGATTGGAGGCAAGCAAGCAAATTATGCACGGGTAGACAATTATTATCAAAATCTACATTCACTAAAGGCAGCACAATAGAGACTGATGTATGCATACAGAAAGTGCAGAGAGAGTGGAGTGGGCCACTCCAAGAAAAAGCACGTGCACAGGGAGGAGGGGGAAGTAGAGAGAGAGAGGATCCAGATGTAGAAGTTGCAAAGTCACAGAACTGAATAAAGCAGAAGGAAATCCAAAATAGTCAGCTATACTGTGGCATACCTGAATAGCTAAAAGACATACCTTAGCAGAAACACTGTTACATTATATAAGTTTAAAGGAGAGCACACCTGAATCTCAACAACAGCTTCGCCTGTCCTTGTTGATTTCCCTCCAGCCTCTGGGACCAAATTTTTGGCTTTGTGACACTAAAAGAAGCAATTAAAGTATGATCTTTAAGTGTTCCTTGCATGAACCATGTGCCAATTATTCCAACAAATCCAATACCTCATCAAATATGACGAGGCCATCATATTCTGGTCCACACCACTGCACAAGCTGACGCAAACGAGAACGACCTTTCTCCGAAGATGCTATGAGGCTGCTATATGTCACAAAAACAACTCCCTCGATAACACCAACAGTCTTGGAATCAAGCTTGGAGTAAGGAAGCTTGTTCAAAGCATGCACTAGAAGGGAAAATTTATAAGAAAACCATACTTAGTTGAGAAATACCAAAAGTTGCAACATCTTGAGCTCAGCAATAAATTTTTCCGCCAATAGATCAGGATATGAATCACAGAACAAAAAACATATTCAAGTAAGAAATGCAATAACACATAACAAAACTAGAAATACTTGTCAGAAATGGTGGGTTGGGAAGCAAATATATCATGCGCCATTTCTCAAATTTGGTAGACAGATAGAGCTTGTCTCTTCCCCCGTAGTCCCTTTACTATGCCTTTAAATGGTAGAACTCGTAAGTCAGTTGAATCACCTTTAATACAAACACCTTGTGGTTCAAATTAGCATCGTGCCCACCAACAGCAAAATAGATGGAAGGATAAAACTTATCGTGCCTCTGTATCCAAGCCGTTAATTTACATATTGTTCGCTCTGGTTGGGCATTTGCCCACTTACTCTTCAGGGACTTCTATCGCGTCCGAAAAATTCAAACACGTGAACTCCCTTTAAGAGATATAAGTTGAATCCTCGTACCAATTGGGCAATTGGGCAATTTGCCAAATTGGTACCAAGATTCGACTTAAGTCATTTTCAAGGGAAAGGTCAAGGGTTTGTATCCTGGGAACGCAATAGAAATTCGTGAGAGATAAGATAGGCCCAGGGTCTCCCAAAGCGAACAGTAAGTTAACGGATTGGGCATAGGGGTCGGGTAGTTACCCTTACCATATGTTACTATTAGTTAGCGTAAAATATTGTTTCCGAAAGACAAAAATGTAATAAATCATACATCAATTGCAGAAACAAACAAGAGAACCTAACAAATGGTATATGTAAGCCCCATTTTGTTTCTACACATGTTGCAATTCTAATGTATCATCCAGCATCTGAGTGCAATTCCCCCACCCCAGACCCTCGGCACAAAAAGAATGTGCCAGATAAGAAAAGCCCAAATAGAGGACAATGAATGAACAACCGTTATGCAAAAACAGCATATACCTTCTATACACCTTGCGCCAACATCATCCAAGTCTCTTCTAGCATCAAACTTTAGGTCTGAACCAACAGAAATCCACCTGTATAAGATCATTAGAAAAAGAAAAGGATACAAGTTTAAAACATGTGTTAAATTAGATAGTGACAAGCAATTAAAGCAATCACCAGGTATCAAACGTAATTAGAATAAGAAACTTCAGAATGTAAATACTTAAAAACTAGTGCAGCCGGCAGAACACTTACAGTGCTTTTCTTCTCCCATGGTGCCAGTTCTCCCATATTAACCCTGCAATTGTCCGTCCTTTGCCCACACCAGCACCATCTCCAACAAAAAATCCTGCTCTGGCACCATCTTGGAGGTGTTGAAGATGTCTCTATCATTAAAAGATGATTATACAACAGAAGATATCGGGCATGTGCAGAAAATATTGATTCATGATTATTAAAGCAACCTGACAAGCATAGACCAATGTTTCAATCTGCAAGCATGATAATGCCCTTGAACTTTCCAGGTCATCCTTAATCATGAGATCATAAGTAGGATCAGGAGGCTGCACTGCAGATAAGGAGGATGTCTCTACAATAGGATCCGGATGGGGAGGACCGATGGACAATTTCGAAGGCCGCTGCACAAGACAAAAAGAAGCTTGGATGAGAAATCAAATTGTGTACTACTCACTAGCGATTGCAATTTCAAAGATTCAAAGTAGCTTAGCTAAAACATAATGAGGATAATGGCATATACATAATCCATAAATGTCTCTCCCGCCAAGCCACCTTCATCTTCTTCCCGCTCCACCTCAATAGCTACCTGAAGGATTTTTATTTAAGAGGGAAAATGTGATTAGTGGACACTAATTCCAAAAAATATACTTTCGAGATGAAGAGATACAAAGACTAGCCATTTCCAAAGCACAGATACGATAAATGAAATAGAAGAAAAAAAAAATTGGATGAGATTCTAATAATGAAGCAGATCTGCATGTGACAAAATGTTTCAGGGGACCCCCAAATCACTTACTAGAACTTATATGCAGGACATTTCGCCACCTTGAAAGATCAATAAATTCTAGAGTTCCTTCTACACATTATCTTCATTAAGATGCATTGGGTTCATTTCAGACCATCTCAGCATCAATCTCTCTTAGATCTCCAAGAATAGAACAATGCCTAAATTTTTATAGGCACGATCCACATAACTCGTAACATGGCAAACACCGAACATTTATTCAGCTAGAGAGAGGTCTTTGTTAGTAAATGCCCTACTGCAAACTAAAAGGCAGATGCAACAAGAGAAAGTGTTGGCGGCATCTTTAATCCTTTCCAGACGGCATATTGCACATATAATCATTTATTGTTTGTCCAAGCTTAAGTCTCTACTCCAATCTAAGTAAGGAATCCCAAAAGGGTCAAAATAGACAATTAGAGAGAAACAAAGCCAACCCAAAGGAAAATACAGCACTTCTAAGTAGAAAAAGGGAGAAAAATGAGAGGAAAGTGCAAAAAGACAATTCTTGTGCGAAAACATTTTCTTTTTCTGATCTTGGGCGTGAGTGTGAGTGTGAGAAAGAAGTGGAAGAGGAGGGGATTGCTTCACATAGAAGGTTCATGTAAGGCATTTTAGAAGAGAGTTACATCAGTCTGGACAAATTCATAGTGGATTGTCGAATACAATTTTAGATATTAATATTTTCGCTAAATCCTCATCACGTGACATTAGAAATCTAAATCTATTCATTTGATATTATATTTCTACAAAAAGAGATTAGTAAATCCTCCACTAAAGACAGCCTTCTGATAAAACACGTTCTTTTTCTGTGTGCATGTGTTGTGGGAGGGAAGACAATACTTTCACTAACATTTTCCATATTTTCTCTCCCAACCCCAACCCAAAAGAAAAAAAAAATGGAAAAAAAAAAAAGATAAGGAAATATAATTGGAATTGTCGCAAAATATACAGAAATTAAGTATCAACGTTGATAGTGCAAACCGAAAAATCAGTGAATCCTGATGAATATAGATACAATACGTCCAATGGGAGCAAGAACATTTGGAACATTTTGTTTTAATCTTCATGTGTCTCCACATACAGAGAAAAAAGAAAAGAAAAAGCTATTAACTGATAGCAAATTTATTTGCAAAATCCAGTATAAGAGTCGTCTGCCTAAAAAATGATGCTTCCAGGTCCGGCGAATTTACTCCACTCCAAAATTCAACATTTAAATTCTTAGCAGAATATCGCAGACAAAAGCAAAAGGCTAAGCCACTAACATTCCAAGTGTCACTTCACAACATGCTTCATTATTGCAATAATGGTAAAAAAAGGTGGGGGAAGAAATATTGGAGAAAAACCTCGTTGACTTCTTCTGGAGGCACGGGCGCTAGGGGTGGAGGCAGAAGTTGCCGAATCTTTGAAAGATCAACGGCTAGGTCAATGTGGCACTGTGGGCAAGTGAAGCGTGACAGGCCGTGGGGTACGTTGAGTATGGCCTTGCAGTGAATACAAGGTAGCTGGATCTTCGTCGGATCAACGCCGTGAGCAGGGACGTTGATTTGCTGCCGTTGAATCTGGGTAGGGTTGCCCCGCATCAACTCCGGCGGCAGCATCTGGGGCAACTGGCAACTAGGGCACAAAAACTCCTTCCACCCGGGACCCACGGTCAGCACCACCTTACACCCCGCGCATCGCACCTGACACCCTCCGCCTGTAGCTCCGCTTGCGCCGGCAATCTGTGCTGGCGGCGGTAATGACGGTGCTAGCGGAGGAGTAATCGGAGGCGGCGCCAGTAATGGCTGCCTTATTTGATGATTATTTTCCATCTTTTCCTCCATAGTTACATCAATCAGAAAACGTCACCGAAGATTAACAGTCCTATTTGAGTGACTTCAGGATTTCGACTGACTTGGACACTGTTTTTTGACCTTTTCGTGTGATTTGTTTATTTATTTGGGTTTTGGCGCAATAACCAATTCTTGCGATACTTTTCCTTTCTGACCTTTTCTTTCTTTACACTTCTTCCCAACATTTTCTCTTTACACTCTTCCACTACTGCACGGTAGTATCTACACTTAATCCTCACATAACGCTGAGTCTTACGTGTATTTAAAAATTCTGACAATGTGATTCACATTTTCACAGTGAGTACGAGGTAGAAGATTCGGTAAAAAAAATTCGATATGCGTAGCATGATCCATTTTAAGATCATCCATCATGTCACTACACAGATTTCCTCCACGTAGAAGGAATGTCAACTATGGTGTCATGCAAAATATACACATAACATTATTCTAAAATAAATTTGTGCATGAATTTATAACTTTTTTCTAATTTTTAATTACATATTAAAAAAACACTTCTTACAAAATTTATTCTCAAAAATTCTCTGTCAAATGAGAGATAAAAGCAATTTACTTCGACAATTTCTTTTAGAAGAGTCCATGCATCGTTTCATGAGTTACTTAAGTGACGCGTCTTGAGTATAATTTTGAATTGTTTTGTTGCCGTAGAAATATGCGTACATTAAATCCATCGAATAATATTATGTGTTTATTTATATTTTAGGCAAGCATTTATAGATAAAACGAGTGGACATAAATGAGTAATATGATAAAGAAGACATAACTAATATAAAATAACTCAACGACTTAGGTCATGAGTGATTTCATCAATAAATAGTGAAGGCCACAACTCCATGCAATGCAAAAAAAGTCCAACTCAACGTACATATCAAGAGCAATAACACAATCCGATCAACAAAATATTCAATTCAATCGTAATGGTTACTTAATAAATAGCAATGGTCGTATTTAAATTTGCACAAAATCACTTACGGTATTACGAGTATCATATGCAAAATGCAATCTTGATGCTTATCTAATAATAGCAAATGTCGTATTTAAGATTGCACAATGATGCTTAATCACGTTATCACGAATATGGCATTCTCTTCATAAGTCACCTAACCTCCAGAGCAGGCGAAATGCATGTGATCTGACCAATTCAATCACTTACTCTCGTCGTCCTTTTCTTTGTTGATATTTCCTATCTTGTTAGAGTCGTTTATTTTTCTTAAGGAAATTTAATACAATGACTTCTTCTAAAAAGAATTAAATTTTATTACGGTAAAGTTTGAGCATAGTTTTTACCCCTTTTATTGATCCAAAATAAGGAATGTTCAAATGGTCAGGGAGAGTCTGACGGCGTAATTTTTGATCTCGATATTAATATTAAAGAGAGAACTAAAAGTATGTAGTAATTAAAATAATTTTCAAGCATGGAGAAGCCAAATCTTATTCTTAGACCAATGGCAAAAGTTAAGCGTGGTGCGAGAGGATAGTGCAACCTTTCAAATTTCAACAATAAATGACATATTGCACCGTTTTTCTAAGAAACGAGTTTTTTTAATTTTAATTTAAACCCAAAGTATTTAAATATTCAAATTAAAAAGAATGATGCTTCAAAATCGGATAAATCATGTATTATTTGCTCGTACATCAAAGGATAAATGCGAACGAACAATGTTGAATAAGACCTACTGATTGTAGCCCTACACAGAGATACTCTCCGAACTTTCCAAAGCTGAGATTTGATTTAAGTAATGCCCGTCAAAACTAAGAACATTTTAAATTGAGCTCAAAAGTAGCATTTACGGGCGTTTCTCTTCGTTTTGAATATATATTTCTCACAATCAATAAATCAGATGCCGCTTTTGACTAATCTAGATGACCAAGAAGTGGTAATATTTGAAATTCAGTTATCCACCAACGAACGTGCACGCCACGGTCTAAAATAAAGGGCTTAAATACATGATATAAGAGATCTTAACATCGAAAACATGTCAATGTCTTCTTTCGATCCAACCGTTGAAATCACATTTCCAGCAGCAGCATGAAAAGTGCGAATGTGTTATTTCAGTATGCATGCACATAAACACCAAGTCATTCATTAGCGCAAAAGTCACGCAACTCTTCAAAGATAACTGATTGTTAAAAACGGTTTCCAATCTTGATGAATCATACACCTTTGAAAAACTCTTTATCAGTTTACTTATGGGAAAAAAACTGATTTTTCAATCCCAGACTGGAGCTTTGAGTTAAGAGCATTCTTCCGAATGTATAATCATCGTGCAACTGCACATGTTTAGTAAACACCAGAAGGCATGGAAGCAAAATGGAGGTTGTCCCTCCATTTCGAGGGTTAACCATACAAGTTTGAACAAAATTAAGTCAACCATTGCTGCTGCTATACAACATCCACGGTAAACTCGTAGCTGGAGGGAGTATGGCATCATTTGCGAGTGGCTTCTCAGTTAAAAATTACTCACATACATGATAGGCGGAAAGCAGAGACGAAACTTGGCTCCTTGCTGGACAGCACAGATTCGATCTTCAAACAGATGATATCAAATCTATGTTCACACGGGCTGATGATTATGCTTTCTCTATCTCGCCAAAATTATATTTTCATTTGAGAAGTACAAGCAAAAAAATTAAGACTATAAGCAGGACGAGTTACTACAGATGGGGTTCATTCAGATGGTGGTCTATTTAAGTATAATGTCTAACAAAAATGAGCTTCCTTCGACAAACATACATATGTAAAATTCCTCATCTGAACAATCAATCTGACATTGCTTATTTTTGTCACAATCCCAATACAATTTATAGAAATGCACATTAGAAATACCCATGAAAATAGTTCAAGTCCAAACTGAAAGTTTAACACAGCTAACTCCTCTTTCCCTGAACGAAATCAAGATCTAGCTGGAACAAAAGGTCGCGTACAGTCTACTTCTGTTCCTTTTGAACTTCAGAACCACTTTGCTCTGGGATTGGTTGAATTCTCACATAAGGCTTTCTAGTCAATGTCTCCCCCCTCAGAGCAGCAACATATCTGTCATTGGTGTCCTCTTTTCTCTTCAGTTCCCCAAGGTATTCCCCAAGCCGCTCTTTGTTAACTTTGCTCATCATCTAATGAACAATCCGAAACAATTATTTCAGACAACACTCGAATTCAACATGAATACTGTTCAGGACTAAATATAAGACGAGGAAGATTCAAAAATAGACTACAGGGTATATAAAAACAATTATGTATTTTTTAAACAATCATGGTTCCCAATGCCAAAGTTTTATGGAAATGAAATACGGGATGATATATTTTTAACAGTTCTGTACAAAATTCTTGAAAAAAACAATGTTACTTCATTCGAGTAACAAAGTTAACTTTTAACACCTTAGTCAGAATGCACCACTGCAAGCATATCAACCTTTATCTGGTCAAACTTGACGAAATTTCACAGTTTAAGTGACACTATCTCTTTCCATACGATCAAGAACTTAAGCCACTATTCAGTCTCCCTAAGAAGAGGGCAAGGAGATGAAATCATGAACAAGAAATTAACCATAGACTCGTAAACTTTAGATAATTTCTATATATAAATTTTGTTAAATAATTTAGTTCCCCCGGACTGGTTTCTTCAAAAGTTGAAAATTACTGGTAGTTTACTGATTGAAATTTCTCTTCACATAAATGATAATCATCCAGCTTGCAATTTAGTCACGCAAGCTTTTATATCTTTCTGCAGTTCTCTACATTTAATCGCACCCTTAATTTCATTGTTGAATCAAACAATACATCCTATTCAGAAGCTTTTCTACAATTTCAGAACAGTGATCTCTTCAGACTTCAATACACAATTATAGATATGCCTTGCTCCAACTGACAGAAATAGAGACAAGCAAGCTATTAGTAATAAAACCATTTATCAGTTCTCAATGACGCCGTTACACTAAGCTATCAAAATTATATTAACATAGATATATTAAGAATTATAACACTGACATTGGAATAATTCATTTTTATAGTCGGTTAATAGACCATTTGGAACGGGTGCATTGGCTCCTTCAGAGTGCATAAACAGTATTTTGCAAATTGAACCAAAATCTATGCATAGAAATATAATAAGTAAATATTAGTCGAATGTAAAATTTCTGCGAGTGTGGATTCTTCTGCAATAAATGAAACTTCAAGGATTAACACTAAAATTGTCAAAAGTTCGACACGGACGGGGGAGAAGGGGATCGTAATTCTTCAGAAAGAAATTTAGGGTTCGGTGAGATCAGAACTCACTAGAGATTCCGGGCGCGCAGATTGGCGGAGCTTGGCTTCGAGGTCAGGGTTGCCGGAGCTGGTGAATTGCATAACGCAGAAACCTATAACCCCCGGAACGATGCCGCACACCGTGGCGAATGCGAAGAAGAAGGGCTTCGAATCCCTGGTCTTCCTCACCATCCACCTCCATGTCTCGCTCTTCTCCCACAGTATTGACATTTTTCCTTCACTTTTGATTATCCTATTTCAGCAATTAGAGATGTAGGTGTGTATATACACAATTGAAAACGCCAACTTAAAGTAGCGATTTTGTACCTACAGTTACCATGCGTTTAGGTACGTGGCATTGGAGTTGGGCTGAGGGTTAATCATATGTGAAAATTTTAAAGGGAATGTTGGAGTCGAATTAAAATTTGATTTTAATCTAAATTAAAATTAAATAATTAATATTAATTTTATCTTTCATGGGTCTCATTTCTTTTTAACTACACATTTCAAAAATTTCTATCACAATTCACTAAAAATCTAATTTTAATCACCACCAAACACCTTCTAAGTATCACTCATTTCAAAATTAAAAATAGAGATTTTAAATTTGAAAAATCATGTATTTATTAAAATTTATTTATGATTTAATTAATTAATTAAATATATTAAGGTCGCAGATCTATATAATTTGTAATTGGTCACGTATTATTTTTCAATCATAAATCAGAATTTTAAAATGTCACAAATTATTTTACATTCACAAGTCAAAAAATTTATATGTCACAGTTTGATTATCGATCACAAATTAAAAATTTAAAAGTTACAATTTATTTATCAGTCACTAATCACAAATATTATAAGTAACAAATTATCAAATTACGGTCACAAATTAACATTTTTTTAAGTCACAAATTTTTGTTTGTTGCAATTTATCTTTTTCATTAGTCACATATTATTTATTAGTTACAAATTAACCAATTTAATGGTCACAATCAACCAAATAATCTGTGACCACATCAAATGCTTGTGACCACGATGTCGCCACTGTCTCCTGGTAGCACCACTACCACCATCGTCGCCAGAACCACCACCTCGCGACTGCAACACCACCACCTCAAACAAATCAACACATCGCAGAAAACACCATCACATCGTTGCACCGAACCACCACATTGACCCGTCATCACCCATATCTCAACACCACCACCAACACCACCATCACTAAAATCCACCACCACCGTTACCAAAAAACCACAGCCCCACCACATCCAACATAACCTCCGCCGCCGTTGAATCCAACAAAGTCACCTTCACCCCCAAACACCACCACCACAGCCCCCCATCCACCAACTGAAAACAAACCCAAAATTTCACATCAGATCTCAGAGCTAGAGGTCCCAGCCATGGCACCCAACAGATCTCGACCATGCTTGCGGCGCGGTAGCTGCGGCACAACATAGTGGCCGCACACAGTAGCACCACTACAACCGACAACAAAAATGACCACCACCATTGGCCGTCAAATTTGTAAACATCGGATGATCGCCCCGAATCCCAAGCTCTACCCACACAACCTACCTACAAAAAGCAGTTTCTAATCCATATGCAGAAAAATATCATCCAAATTTGTAGAACTGAGCAATTGTCGGACCACCGTCAATTGCAATACTACCAACAACAACCTCCAGACCTGTAGTCGTCTATGGAGGCGGAGGCGGGTTCCAATGCACAAAATGGGCTCCTTGGCGACGATTAGACATAGACCTAATTTGCTGTCGGCTCGATCGTTGTCAACGGAGACACGGTGTAGCCTAAGCTCCATTTGTAAAGAGAAATGGTGAGAGAGAGGGAGAGACAGCGTGTAGGAAAACGTAGAGGAGAAAGTGGAGAGAGAAATTGTAATATAATCTAATTTGTAATAAATAATTTAATTATAACCTAATTTGTGAAATTATAAATTTAAATCCTGAATCTTGAAATTGAAAGTTAAAAGCCAGGTTCCTCTGTAATTTCCTCTAATCATAATGAGCAAATCAAGCCCATTATGATTTTTATTTATTTATTTTTGTGAAAAGTTCCTTTTTGGTTCAATTTTAAGGAGCCAAGTGATCAAATAAAAGAAAATTTACAAAATCTCTACACCATTATATACATTTTATAACATTTAAATGTAGCATTCTTATTGATAATGCTATAAAATAAAATAAATTTTATCTAAATATATTATAATAGCATTCCTTAAAAGCTCACTAGGTAGCCCAGAATACTTTCCTTCATATTTTACTCAAACTAGCGCACGCACGTGCGATGCACGTGCTGCAATTTAGTTGGATATTTAATAGCGTGGAGTGATTTTAAGTTATCTTTTCACTCTAATACTTGTTTAATCGTATGAATGGATTCTTTTGTCAATTAATCTATCTTATAATGTATAGTGTATATATGTTATGGCATTAGAAAGAAATTGATAATTGAAAACAGACGATCTTGAATACTATTCAAAATTCAAAAGACTTTTTTTTCTAAATTGGATGCAGTGACTAATTTATTATCTGCTATGTACAGAATAAAAACTATATAACTCATTCTCCAAAAAAAGGCAATAAAAACTAATTGTGTATATCAACACTATCTACT
>CAIGRK010224662.1:0-10190 GCA_903798315.1 Fraxinus greggii
GATTTTCTCTTTGCCGTTAAGTCATCGGCTAGGCTGGTTGTTTAATACGCTATACAAGATAAAAAGAGCAATAGAAGAAGAAGGTGACGTGATTCAGCCTCAACTAACACCATCAAGTCCATCACCAAGATATGGTCAAGATATTTCTTCATCTTCATCATCCTCGAGTAAAATATCAAATCGTTTTAGAAGTCTTTGAGATATTTACGATTATACTGAGGAGTTTTCTCGACATCTTAAGAATTTAACTTTATTTTGTCTATTTGTTGATCATGGGGTTATTAATTTCGATGAAGCTATTCGAAATTATTAAGGAGAAAGCCATGAATGGAGAGGTCGAAGCCATTAATAAGAATGATTCTTTAGAGTTAGCCACGCAACCTAATGATCAAAAGCCGATTGGAGTCAAATGGATTTGGAAAAAAAACAATGTAAATGGTGAAATAAAACGCTACAGAGCAAGGTTAGTAGCAAAGGGATGCAATAAAAAACATGATGACAATTATGACAAAGTAATTGCACCAGTAGCTCCTTACAAAATAATATAACTTATCATTTCCACGGCAACAGAAAATGGTTTGAATATTCACAAAATGAATGTTAAATCGATATTTTTGAACAAATTTTTGCAATAAGATGGATACATACTACAACATCATGGATGTGTTGTGAAAGGGCACGTAGACAAGGTTTTGAAGTTGAAAAAAACCTTTTATAGTTTAGAGCAAGCTCCAAAGGTGTGAAATTCAAGACTTGATAAATTTCAAGCTAATGAATTTATTTGTTTGAGAGTAGAGTAGGCAATTAGAAACTAGTTGCTAACGAGTTCCTAATAAACCTAGCCATTTAACATATAATTTTTATTTTGCCTGGTACAAATTACATGCTTTGCTAAAATCGATAACATTTCTCAAATATGGAATTGGGTATTTATGAGAATTTGATGCACACGGAAATACAAAGGATAACAAAAACGAAATTATAAAATGAATTTTCCGAATTAACCATTTAGGTGAATAACTTGAAAGAGAATTCAGGTTTTAATTTATTATTCAAAATCAATTATCTTACAACTAAACTTACACAAAACTCTTAACTAGACTTTCAAAGCAAATTAAACTCTAGAAAACTTTTCTATTTTGATTAAATTCCTGATCAAAATATAGTACCTATAAGACAAAAATGATAAAAGACTAATTAATTAACAATAACAAAAATTAAATAATAAAATATTATATTAAACGAATGATCCACTTGCATCATTCTCCTTGGGTTGGAGAAGATTCATCCTCGAATTTATTGTCGCTCATCCAAAACCTTAAAGGGACGGTGATTCAATTGATATGTCAATGACATAGATATTATCCCATAAATCTTGATTCCATAAATATTTAAAAAGACTAATAGAATTTTTTTCACTTCTATCCTATTGTATCCCAAAAAATTCATCCAAACATTCGAAGTTATTGCGTTGCAAAATTTTGGAACTTCCAAATGTTCAAGAAATGTATTTCATCCTATGACCTACTCAACTACGTGGCCTTCAACAGCAAAGTGTGAAAAATATTTCATTTGCATAATTGTGATTTCATTTTTTTACGAACTGCCATATTTTCATGATAGTCATCCCTTCGAATTAAGAATTGAATATCAAAGTCAATTTATCTATCCATATTGAGCTTCTCAAACTTCTCGAGACTCTCGAAATGAGTTTTTCCTCGAAGATTGATGATTTTTTTGTCAGATTTAATCTTAACATCCGTACAACAATCTAAATCGCTGTCCCCGTGGAAGTTGCTCTCCAATCCCATAACCAATGTCGGCCCCAAAATTATCGGAACACTATCCATCTTTTAATTTTCCATTTGCAACCCTATCCACAGTTAGGCTCGTGACTAAACCCGCCATTGCACCGGAAAGGTCACCCTCCATCTATTGTCGAGGGATAATCAATTTGGCCACTTTTTGTGCCACGACTTCAAGATGTTAGTAGATATGTATTAGATCATGCCTACGGTTTCCAATATCAATCATAGCACCACGACGTCTAACTTGTCCTCGTCCATCCATTGTTAGACGCGTAGACTAGGCTATGATATTAACTGATGCTAGCTAAAGCACAAACAATAACAAATATGGGATTTAAAAAGAAAATGCTTGCACAAATTAACCATTAAGGTGGATAATTGAAGAAAACCCTCAAACTTTCTATTCAAATTCAAAATCAACCTTCCTACAACACAATTATAACACCAAATTACTCCTAACCAAACTTTTAAGCAAAACAAACTTTAGAAAAAGTTACTTATTTTTATTAAAGTCCTAATCCTAATAAAACTCCAACTAAACGTATAATGATAAAAGTTACTGATAACAATATTTTCTAGTTATAATTTCAGTATATAAAGTATAAACACAAACGACAAATTTAAATTTGAATTGTCTATAAATGGTGTGATCTCACCTGAAGTTGGATAGATGGTTGTCCTAATTTGTTCGAGTTCTCTGATTGCCTTCTATGCCTTTCAATTAGTTGCATCATGCTGCAGAATATAACATGGGGGAACAATGTTTTCAAGTAATTAAACTAGGGGAAGACAAAATCAAAATCTGACATTTTATAAATAGAATGCATGTTTGGTATCGAATAGGCAACTGAATGGTATGATTAATGCATGATTTGTAACAAATACGAAACTCAATAGCATGATTTTATTTTTTCCACTTTAGTAAATACATTGAAAATGCATGCAGTCTGACTTATTTTTTAGCGAAAGATTGTTAAGAATAGGAATCAACATATACACTTGGATGTCCCAACTAGGTCAGCACCTCTTTACCACCGTCATCATCTATATATCCCCAACATCTTATTAGTAATATAAAAAAGGAGGAGCAATGAAAATGGAAGCAGTAGAATAAAACTTAACAGGCTATGTATAAGTTTTCAGTTTTTCCTTTCAGGTGCCAGCAAGAAGTATAGGGATCGTACATGAAGAACTTAATGCCACTTTGGAACGTTAGAATATAAATAGTATTTAACATATATAGATGTGTGAAACTTCAATAGGTCTATGTCTTGTTTAAGCAATAGAAGCGACCAATGTAACTGTGAAACATAATATCTGATTGAATGGTAAACCAATGGATTTTTGAACCAATCCAATCTAGTGCAAGCTGGAATAAGTATTTTCTTGTGCAGCATGCACAAATTTCATGATCATAGGCGGCTAAAGACTTCACTTAAGACATTTGCATACCATTTTAAACCACATTATTTTAAAGTTTAAGATAAAGTGAAAGGGGTATGTTCTCGATAAAACAATATTGGATAGTAAAACAACTAATTTCTCATGTGTTTAAGGTACAAAGCATGAACCTTAGACACAAAACACCGAAACCAAGCCATCTCTCACTGAGGGTACAATTGCGCTCATGACTTGTGCTGCCCACAGTCCCACGTTGACTCTCTGGATTATTTGCATCCATATCCGGGCTACGATTTTCTACCTAATAATTTCCATTACTGCCCATTTAATTCGTACCTGCTCTAAAGAACGGTCTCTCTTGTAACTTTTACTGTAGTTTTAGCTCATTAATATCTTTGATTTTCAATACAAATCTAGCTATGTGATTGAAAACTCAGTAGCCAAAAGCATCAAAGCTTCGTCCCCAATAGCATGTTGTGCGTGTTCAAGAGAAAGAAGAGAGGAAATTAGAGAACCTTGAGCTAGAATAATGGAAGAGTTTTCCAGTGGCAGAAAAAACAATTAGGGCAATCTCAGCATCACAAAGAGTAGAGAGTTCTTGAGCCTTCTTAAAAACCCCTCTTCTTCTCTTTGAAAAGGTCATTTGGCGTGCCGCTAAGTTATCAATCTTCTTGATCTGAATCTTCTGCCTCACCATTTTCACAGTACACTCGCTGCACAGATGAAACGTATATGTATATCTGGTCAGTATCATGACTCAAGAAATATACAGAGATCGAGGGACGAGAAAGAAGTCAAAGAACTTTGGTCTTCGAGAGAAATAAGGAAAAAATAAGCAAAGCATATNAAAAGGTCACTTGGCGTGCCGTTAAGTTATCAATCTTCTTGATCTGAATCTTCTGCCTCACCATTTTCACAGTACACTCGCTGCGAGCAGATGAAACGTATATGTATATCTGGTCAGTATCATGACTCAAGAAATATACAAAGATCGAGGGACGAGAAAGAAGTCAAAGAACTTTGGTCTTCGATAGAAATAAGGAAAAAAGAAGCAGAGCATATTTTCAAGTACAATACAGAATCTGAAGCCATAACTTTAAAAAAATGGAAATCACATCCAAGAGAGAGGGAGAGAGTATATATATATACATATGTAGAAAAGTAAGAGGTAGTCAGTCAGAAGAATCGCTCAGGTTTTTTGCATAAAATAGAAAGATTTAACAATGTAACATTTACTAATTCAGGGAAGAGATTAGGACCTCCACCTGCTGAAGAGAAAACCTAGAGATAGAAAGTAGAAAGCATCTGAAATCAGAAAGCGAATTGAAGTAGCAGATAAATATCAATAAAGTTGGTTTGCAAATTGCGCAAACTGTCAAAGGAGAAAGGGGTTCACTGAAAGCGAAATTTGCACTTTTCTCTCCAACGTTTGAAAATGTAACAAATGTACCCTCAACATTTTTTAGCATTATTCATCCCAACATTTCAATTTATAAAAGATCTTACAACATGTGCATCAAAAATTATATAAGAGATTATATAATATCACATACTCTACTATTTGTCAATTTAAAATATAGTCAACTTTTTCATCCATTCTATCATTTTCAGTGATCGATTATGTACCATATTTATATACAAGTAGCAAAATCCATTTGTAAATACATCATTCCCTCCATATTGGTCATTAAATGACGGATTTGTCTTTTTTTAAAATAGAATAAAATATTTATATATTTATATAACAACAAAAAAAAATTTAAAAAAATTATAATAAAATCCCATAATTTTTCAAAAAGTACAAATAAATTGCATCTAAAACAATTAAATACTTATTAATACATAATAAAAAATAGGAAATTTTAATTTACTTTGGCCAAGCTCAATCAACCAACTCGATCAACACCCATATCACCCCATCCTGCACATCGTAATCTATCCCTTATTGCGATCAAGTTTGTCTTCCTTTAATATAGAGCTAAGTCATGATCTTAGTTGTTATCTTTTGTGCAAGTGTCTTGAATATTTGTTCTTGAGCTTAGATGTTAAAGATTAAGCCCATTTTTGACAACTATTATTTCAACTCTTTTTTTCAACATAATTATATTCAACCATACATTCACATAATAAAATATTTTACACGTAAATTCAAAAAATAAATTTACTTTTTAATCGCACAATCTTCAAAAATTCACTATTCAAAACTTCATTTTACCTAAAAAAAAAAGAAAAATAGTGTCAAGCTGGGGCTAAATTTAAAATATGCTAATATATATTCTCAAAGAGCTTAAAAGGTGAGATGCTCTGACATAGTATTAGAGTATTCAAAAGATAATTTAAGTTCAAGTTTTACCTCTACTTATTTATTAACGCTAATCAATCATAATATATGATTTGAATAGAATGGAACATGTACACACTCAAAAGTAGGTCGAAGTGCTTGTAATTTACATTTAGTTTGTCAGGAGCATTTAATAGGTTGGGGTTTACGGGCAATACTCTCTCAATACGGTACGTGGGTGTTATTGATTTTTTTCTAATATCTTGTGTGGGTTAGAGTATATGTATAACCTTATTATTTTCATATAGTAAAATTATAATCGCTTTACTCCTTTGGATATAGGCATACTAATACCACTTAAATCTGTATGTTTTTGTTCTTGCTTCTCTTTGTTGATTCCATATAGTTCATAATTATTGACTCACATAATAGAACATAATCATATGTCACGATTTTCATAAATCGGCTTAGAAGATAAAATTTAAATAAACGAAATTTTTATCTTATCTAACACTTTAATTTTAAATGAGTTGATCAAACACAAATTATCGGTGTTTATATTTATCTTATTAATTGACAGATTGGAGAAAACAGTTATTTTTAAGATGGAGAAAACACACATACTATTCATCTTCCTACTTTATCTTGAAATAAGGTCGAAACTACTGATTTAGATTTTTCATGTGAAATTTTAGATAATGATACAAATGAATTGCACTTGTGAAATTCTTAATTTTTTATAATTAAGTGTCTGATTAATAGGATTTATTTGGAAATAATGAGTCATAGAATAGTATTTTTTTAGAATGTATGGTTAAAAAGTAATGAAACTTCGTTGGTTTGTGTGTAGAATATTTTTATTGTGTGAATATGGTGGAGAAATGATAATGTAGCAAACAGTTTAATTTTTTAAAGGATGACAAACATGGCCTAAATAATAGTCCAAGTTTGATATTTGAATATGATTTATCCTCGTAAAGAAGGTTGCACCATTCGTGGAACACAAGGTTGGGACCATTACCCATTGAAATGACAAAGTTTGAAGCCCTCAAGTTGGAAGGCTCTTAAGCACACGGAAACTTAATAATTGTTAATGTTATAAGTCCCCGAAATCATCCACCACATGTTGACTGATGGGTTCCGAAACCTCAATTCATTCACCATGTACTAGACGAATTAAATTCATTTGCCACATGGCAGATGTTAAGACCTGCACTTTGCGCCATTTCGTCACAACTCAATCGGACTAACCAAGAGAGCTAACCAATGACCATTTTCATACAATTCTGAAGTGACAAGGTGATAAGTTACCAAGAGCCGACCACAATTCCTGTCACAAACCGCTATACTTCATTCCTATGTACCAGGAGATCTTTTATGTAAAGATCTCAAAATCAAATCCTTAGATTGATTGATGAGACGCCTGTGTGACAGATTCTAAAATGTCAATTCAAGCATTACTATATCAGGAAGCATTAAATATCCGCCCACCTATAGATTGACAGATTGGCACCTATGAAAAAACAACTCGTCTAGGATCTGATGCCACGTACTTCACATCCACTGGTCCCCTTCTCACCTCCTCTTATTAGAAATACCCACACTTGCACCATTGAAAATGATCATTCTTTTCCTTTTGAGAAAAGATAACACTAACTTTTTACATTATTCATGTCCCCAAACATTTATATTGATAATCACATTCCGGTAATCACCACCACCGAATATCTGAATTCCAGTCTATCATCTCATTATTTGGCCGTTGGAGTGCTCGCGGCCGCTTCCACTCTCACCGAAAAAGGCCAAAAGTGACTAACTGTGTGTTACAATGTGTAGGAAGAAGCTTACGTGGAATTGCATCATGTTGGCCACGTGTCAGAGTCACTTTTCAAGGTCAACAATTAATTTATCGGAGCTTGGAACAATTCAATTCTCAATCGATTTATTAAGAGTATAGAATGTTGAAATTCAACATTCGAACATAAATGAAGAAATTACAATATTAATATTCTCTCAACCAACTCCTAACTCCACTTTCAGCATCACATTCGTTCCTTTGACTTCATCCACTCCTAGTTTCCTAAAAGTAGACAAAGGCATTAAATTTACACTTGTACAACTTGTACATGTATCACATAAAGTATTAAAATGAAATTTTTTGCCTGGTGAAATGGATAAAGTGAAACTCCATGTGTCCATAAGTTTTAGTGGCAATTTATTTTGCAGTCTTGCACTACTCTCCTCGGTTAATGCCACTTCTTCCCAGTCTTGAAGTTTTATTCTCTTGGATATCAAGTCCATTAAGAACTTTGCATACATCAGGATCTATCGGATTGCATCGATGAATGAGATGCTGATATGGAGCTTTTTCAGCATATTCAGGAATTTCTCGAATTAATCGTCGAGCTTTCTCTTTTAGTGTCTTTGTGGAAACGGTAGTGGTAGCACAAATTCTTTAGTAAGAGTGGTTTCCTTAATTTTTGGATCTTCTGATACTCTTTTTGTCTCTATTTCTTTATTCAACTCATATTCCTCCAATTGCTCCTCAACCGTGGAACTTACATGTTCTTTTGTAACAACTGGTCTCTTTATATCAATTTCTGGTAGTTGAACTCCACTACGGGTATTTATTGCCCAAATATGTTCTTCCTTCACGACTTTTACTACCATAACCTGCTATTTAGGATTTATCCCAGTGTCACTAGGCAGTGCTCCTAG
Organism: Fraxinus greggii; assembly: GCA_903798315.1. Lineage (NCBI taxonomy): Eukaryota > Viridiplantae > Streptophyta > Magnoliopsida > Lamiales > Oleaceae > Fraxinus > Fraxinus greggii. The sequence continues at coordinate 8,209 of CAIGRK010224662.1, forward strand.
TGGTTTCTCTGAAAGTGCTTCACTATTTATCTCATCTGATTTTCATAAAAATTTATGGTAGCTTCCTAAACTTATAAGGTTTTATCTGTTCTTTGCATGTGTTGGGTAGATATTTCCACCAGTTCAGTAACAAGATTTTCTAATGAATATTTATTCAGTTTGCAGAAAATCTGGTAATACAGTCTATTGTGGCGCAATCTGAGCTCCCAAATTGTTGCTCTATTAGAAACCTGGGTGATTCTTGATGCCTTGGTAGTAAGTGTTAGGATTTTGATTGTATTATTGTCTTTGAAAAATTTGAGCATAATTTACATCCTCTACTAACTGAGCAAAAGGATTACCCACAATGCAGTCAACACTCTCATGATTGCCTCCACAATGCTTGCATTTATCTGATCCACATTCTGTGTCAATGATGCCAATTGTGCTGAAATTGTTGTCAAACAATCAACTTCGAATACCCGAATAGCTCTCTTTCCACTCATCCTTTTAGTAAGCCAAAGTGTACTATTAAATGCCAGATCATCCATGATTTGGTATACTTGATCTGCGGTTCTTTTTGTGATAGAATCATTACATGCAAATTCTACGTTAGCCTTGCTTATCAGATACGGACCAATGTAGAAGTACTGCACCTGAAACCATTTCTACAATCCGTGTTGTGGGCATTGGCGGAGAAAGCCCTTGTATTGTTCCCAAGCATCTGAATAGCATTCTGAGTCCAATTCTTGGAATGTAGTAATCTCGTCTCTCAGCTTTACAATCATTTTCGGTGGAAAATATTTGCTAAGAAATTTCTGACTCAATTTATTCCATGTAATGATGCTCTGAGGTGGACAAGTGTCTAACCACTCTCTGATTGAGTCTCTCAAGGTATATGGGAAAAGCCTCAATCTGATTGCTTCACTGGACACCCCTGAATACTCGATAGTTGTACACATGTCCAAAAATTTTAATATATGAGCGTTGGGATTTTCCATAGCTCTTCCAAAGAATTATAGTGCATTTTAGAACATGTTGATGATATCAGTTCTCATATGGAAGTTCCCAGGCTTGTTTTCANAATTTATTCCATGTAATGATGCTCTGAGGTGGACAAGTGTCTAACCACTCTCTGATTGAGTCTCTCAAGGTATATGGGAAAAGCCTCAATCTGATTGCTTCACTGGACACCCCTGAATACTCGATAGTTGTACACATGTCCAAAAATTTTAATATATGAGCGTTGGGATTTTCCATAGCTCTTCCAAAGAATTATAGTACATTTTAGAACATGTTGATGATATCAGTTCTCATATGGAAGTTCCCAGGCTTGTTTTCAACTGTTGACTCATGTTGAATGTTCGTTCGATCTCCAGGTCAAATTAAGCAAGATCACCGATTCTCGAACTTCGCATACAATGTCCTTAAAAAGGAAGTAAGAAACACTGTAATTTTTTTTCTAATAAAATGAACTAAACTTAAAAAAAAACAATAAAAATTCAGATTAAAGCAAAAATTAATTAAACTTATCAAAAACAAATATCCCCGACAACGGCGCCAAAAATTTAATCATTTGAAAACCCGTAAATGTGAGTGATCGTGATCAAGTAATATAATGATGAATAGAGTGTCGAACCCACGAAAACTATGTGTTTAACCGAGTTCAAATTAATTGTACCCTTTCATCGAATAGTAAATAGATTTTGAATTTTTTTATACTAATATCTAAATTATCGATTAAATTAGAAAGCAATTTTACTGGTTTGATTTCAAATATGTGAAGGTATTGCTAAAATGTCGAATCCATCTTGTTAATCCATTTTTAGCACAACGAATTAAAGTGACAATTTGTAATCAATCTTGTTGGTCAGTGTTCCTATTTTAATTGAAAATATCTCTCGATAGTTATCAAATATATTCCCTTGATGGGACCTTCCTATCTCTCAATGAAATATACGAACATTATAAATGCATTAAACGATCTAGAACACTTATGAAAA
>CAIGRK010224685.1:0-10342 GCA_903798315.1 Fraxinus greggii
TATTTGTACATAATTATTTACCTAAAGTTTTACCGAATCGACAAGTGGCCCCCCAATAGGGAGCAGCCAATTGTCGATTCAGTAAAAAATTCGGTAAAGCATTATGTACGTGTAGCATTACTCATTATTGTTATGAATCTGTAATGATTAGTTAATTATTTTTAAGTCGTCAACCTCAAAAGATTCTTTAAAAATGAATTACTCTTTAATTTAAAGAGTAAAATCTTAAAATTAATTAGTTTCGACTCTTTATTTGAGAGTGAATTTAGCTCTCTACATTTGAAGAGCCAATATACTCTCTATTCGTGTTTTATGAAGATTAATAACATTGCAAGTTTCAATATTTTACCATTTAAATTATTAATGTTATATAAAATATTTTAGCTAACGACATCAAAATATATAATATATTAAACCCCTGCCCGGAGCAGATTTTTATCCGATTTTAACTAGAAATAGAGTCGTTGGAGGGTCCCACGTTTTTTACTCCATCTAACCTCTCCATGGAAATGTGGGCTATAACGGTAAGAAAATCAATTCTCACCAGGGATAAAATCTGCTCCGACAGGGGCAAAATATCACATCAAGTGAGAATAATTTTTCAAACGATTATACTATAATTTAATTATTTCAATAATATTTTCATTTTCATTTTTCAATATATATTTAATTATTTCAATAATACTATAATTTTTGTTTTTCAATAAATATTTAATTTATTAATCATTTGATTAATATAATCATTAATTATTTTTTCAACTATTTAGTTGTGATGAATGTACATTTGACATGTTCATTACCTTACTTTTCGTTTATCAATATGTATTTGATTTATTTAATCATTTGAACAGTATTATCATTATTTATTTTGTCAATAATTTAGTTATGGTTAATGTGCATTTGACATATTCATTCCACTTGATTGTATAGTAAATTAGAATTTTGGAACAAAAGATGAATATCTTTAAAATATTCTTCTAAGATTTATTCCATGAATGTTAAGATACAGAGAAGATAAATGGGAGGACATAATGAGTGTCTATAATAAATATTTTCAATTGATATATTCAATACATATTAAGCGAATATGAAGAAATTGTGGTATTCATTGGATGTTCATTTTAGATCAAATGGGTAAATGGAGAGACTATTCTAATTGATTTCCTCAACTATTTAAATTGTTTTTCACAAATTGATTTTTATTCCATTCGAATCAAAGTTCATTCCACACATACAATATGTATTAATTATTTACATCTTACAGTATTATTTTTTATAACACTTATATAAAGTATTTCAGAATAACGTGCAACACACGTTCAATTATATCTGGTATTAAGAATTGAGGCAAAAACAATAAGATGAATGTTGGGAAAAGAAAAATAAAGAGCAAAAATAAAGAGTTAGTTGGATTATAAAAANTGTATTAATTATTTACATCTTACAGTATTATTTTTTATAACACTTATATAAAGTATTTCAGAATAACGTGCAACACACGTTCAATTATATCTGGTATTAAGAATTGAGGCAAAAACAATAAGATGAATGTTGGGAAAAGAAAAATAAAGAGCAAAAATAAAGAGTTAGTTGGATTATAAAAAGCATTATACTCTTTAACTTTAAAGATGCCCTCTACTAACACGACTCGATTTGGACAGTTTATAAAATAATTTTAAACCAAACCACTTAAAATAATTTGAAAATTTTTCAAATCAAATCAAACCACTTTACTTTCTAAAACAAACTGAATCAAACCATATTTTTTTTTTAATTTGGATCAATTTAAAACTACAGTTTAACAAACAAAAAAATAACATACATTGAACATGTTAAATAATAAATTAGTCTTAAATATCACGTTAAAACATAAAAATTTGTATTATTCCCAATATTATAAATGAAATTTCTATACTTCTAATTAGTACAATGCAATAAAACGATAAACACAATTTTGATTTAACCCCTCGAGTAATGTTATAGCAGTGGAGACGTTTAACATTGATTTAGATGATATTATTAAATTATGGGTTCAATTAAATACAGAAATGTATAGCACATTTATTATGACCTATAACATACTTATAACTAGATTGGTGTTAGATAATATTAATCGAGGCAACATTTTTTTAAGGTAATATATTCATTCTTTACATAAAGATAAGAATATAGTAAATGTATTCACCAATTAGAATTAAATGGGATAAAGCAACTACGAAATAAATTCTTCCATTGTCATTAAGGCAATTGGCACAATCATTTCCCAATTTCGTATTCCATTAAAATCGATGGGCCCCATTACGTTCCCTTGAAGTAATGTTGTGGAGCTTTACCTCGTCAGTTAATAATAGGGTAAAAAAAAAAATTAATATGAATTTTCATTTCAGAATAACAGCAAAACCCCCTTTTTTTTTCATTATTGATAATTAATGTACCAAAGAAATTAATGCAGAAAATAAACAAACGGCACTCTCTATATAAATATGAATCAAAATATAGAAATTAATATATAAATATATATAGAGTAGAAATTCACATCCCTTTGTTGTTACAGTTTGAAAAAGGGGGAGAACCTTGGAGTTACAAAACTATCCCGGGTACCGCGATTCAGGCCATGTGTCTAACGTTGGGATGAGTAATTATCTAATTGAGTTTGGTGTTTAATTTATCAGTGTCCTCAACTAAAATTTTGATGAATTTTAAGAGATTATAAATCCTCGTAAATTTTGTGAATTTAAATAGATTTTCACAAATTTCATAAAAATCTCATCAAATAATGTGAAATTTAAAAGATTTGATTAATGTATTTTTAAGTTTGTAAATTTCGAACAATTGATTTCTATTCGAACCATTTATTCTCTATTATCACCAAAAATGCTCTTTTTTATTATCACCAAAAGCTCTTTAGAAAAAGAGTTTCGTGGAGATAATCTAACGAAGTTTATGCAGCTTCAAATTGACTTTTCTACTTATAAAGTAAATAGANATTTCATAAAAATCTCATCAAATAATGTGAAATTTAAAAGATTTGATTAATGTATTTTTAAGTTTGTAAATTTCGAACAATTGATTTCTATTCGAACCATTTATTCTCTATTATCACCAAAAATGCTCTTTTTTATTATCACCAAAAGCTCTTTAGAAAAAGAGTTTCGTGGAGATAATCTAACGAAGTTTATGCAGCTTCAAATTGACTTTTCTACTTATAAAGTAAATAGACCAAAAACACTCTAGTTAAAAATTATAAACCACGAGGAGAAAATGTTTAAACTTTGCGAGAACAAATAACGATCTTCGACAAAAGTGCGAGTCTCGGAACAAGACAGTTTTTACAATCTATTCTATCTTCCAACGATCTGTCGGTAAGAAAACAATTGTTTGTCCTGAAGCGCGTTCTTGTTTTTATGAATCTATCTATGTTTAATTGTTTGGTCTTTTCATTTATCTGGATAAAATTTTCTGGAATGTGTGGTGGGTTGATGATTTAGTGATCTGCAATTTTGAGTTCATATGCACTAAATATTTGGCTGTTTATGTAAATGAGTTTAGGAGAACGACGGGAAAAAAATTTCTGTTTGAATGTCAGAATTGCGATTGCAAAGACGGAATTAAAGACAAGTCTCCTAATGGGAATGGAGTGAAAAATGTTATCTTGATGAGTACAATTCTGGATCAAATTATGGGTGAGAATGAAATGAATAGCTTGGCAGTCTCTTCTGCCAGATTAATGACACGATTGGGAAGTAGTCATCTTGGTTGCAGTTTAATTTTCCTATTTTAACTTATCAAAGCCACCAAGTCTACCATGAAATGTATTTTAAATTTTCTAAATTGAAACAGGATCTTTTCGTAGATATTAGTTTGAGTCATTATCTTTGAGTGTTGATGTATTTGGATTGGGCAAGGAAATCCTGAATTCTAGAAGAAAAATTATTTTATCCAATTGTGTCTTTCTAGTTGATTTTGTCTTGAAATACTGATTGTATAACTACTTCCAACTTTAATTTCGAAGATTCTATTTCAAAAAGGATCCAGATCTTCTTGAACCAATCCATGGACTAAAGTAGATGAACTCTGGCTGTCATCATTATAGCAAATGAACACCCTTAACCTTGAGATTAATGATTTAAAAAAATCTTTCTTCTTGTTTGGTGATTTTGTATCTTCAATGATTTGATAGAGATATCCAATTTCATCAATTTGGTAGTTGTTGTGTTGCCTCCCTAATTTTTTAGCAGAATGGAACCCAATGCCCTCTAGTTTGGCTTTGAGCTTTGACGGGAGATACTTATGGAAAGATATACGTAATAGTGCAGTAGAAATTTTGATTGGATTCACACAATACTTTGGAGAAGAGTTAGGGCTTATCTGAAGTTCTCGGTTTATAGAAACCAACCGTTAAAAGTACCAAGATTAGAAATTGCATTTTTTCAATTATTATAGGATCACAGAAAATATCTATTGCTACTTATTTGCTTGACGGTGATACAGAGAATTACTATTTTAATATGATTGTAGATGCAACTATGTTTTAGAAAATTGTTATTAATTACAGAATTCTATCTGAAACTAAGAATATTTTGATGCCGTCAACTATAATGAGATCGTCAAATAACTTGTATTAGATAACACTAGCTTTCGTAGTCATGGTTGTGCTGAAGAAATTTTGATTACATATCAATTTTCTTCTTTGAAAAACTATGAACTTTATTGAGTGAGTTGAAATACTTTGACTAAGACCTTATGGAGGTGGGAGGCAATGATCTCTTTCAACTTCAAGAACGGCCAATAGTTAACCTCTGCACATGATGTCTGTGATTGATCAAATGTTTGCGTTCTATTCATGGTACTAACTACAGTAAGTGGTCTCTGTTCAATAAAGCTTCATTTTTGTTCTTTCATCCACCAGCGGTGGCTGTGCATTTTCTTCTAGTTTTTCTGCTGAAAAAACTTCATGTTTTGTTATCTCACAAGTAGCAATGGCTATAATTAGTGCTGTCATTGATGGCTAACAAATCTTTTAGCTTTCCTGCCATTATATTAAGTGGCTAATCTTATCGTGCTGATTCTGCAGGAGTCATTTTTGTCACTACAACTAGTTTTTGCACACAATGCTTTCAAAAATGGCACTCCATTTTCTAATCTGTGATAGCTTGTGATTAATGGGTAAAAATTACTGGGATGAAAAATTATTTTCCGCTTCAGCTGTAAGTTCCTGCAAACATGGTATTCAGTAAATTTGCAGAAATTGTTTCTTCTGCAACAGCTCGTTTTTCAGCTCCAAAGTCTTCTGCTCTTTCAAATAAATCGCCTGGATTTCTTCCTGTTCGAGGTTCTCTTCATGGTTATACCTATTCCAGTCCAGATAAAAAGACTAGTATGAGACTCTCCTCATCCCTTCAAGATTTGTCTACTTATGGTCGACTCGATCCAGAAGCAGGTGGCCTTATCCCTGGAATAGAGAGGAGTTTAAGTCATGCAATGCCTTCAAATCCCTTGCAGAATGAAAATGGAGGATTGAGCTTTTCTAAGGAGAAGACATCATTGGTTATTCCTTCCAGGGAAAATAAGTGGATTCGAGTTATCTCTATTCTTCTCTGTTTCTTATTATTTGCTTGTCTTTCTTTTGCTGTGCAATTTCTTTATTCTAGCTGGTCTCAAGGTCCATCCAAGTTCTATGTAGTGATTGACTGTGGAAGCACTGGGACCCGTGTTTAATTATATCAGGCTTCTGTTAATGATCACAATGATCACAATCTTCCAATCTTATTAAAATCATTGCCCGAAGATTTCCACAGAAAATCTGTTTCCTTGAGTGGACGGGCTTACAATAGAATGGAAACTGAGCCTGGGTTTGACAAACTGGTGCATAATATATCAGGGCTGAGAGGTGCAATAAAACCCCTCATTCGATGGGCTGAGAGACAAATTCCTAAGAAATCACATAAGACTACTTCACTCATTCTTTATGCTACAGCTGGAGTTCGTCGGCTGCCAAATTCTGACTCAGAATGGCTCCTTAATAATGCTTTGTCAATTTTGAAGAGTTCACATTTTTTGTGCAAGAGAGAGTGGGTTAAGATTATAACTGGCGTGGAGGAAGCTTATTATGGATGGATTGCTTTAAATTATCGCATGGGTGTATTGGGGGCTACACCCAAAAAAGAAACATTTGGTGCCCTTGACCTAGGTGGCTCGTCATTACAGGTTACTTTTGAGGGCAAAGAAGCTACTCATGACGAAACTAGCTTAAAGCTGAGAATCGGCCCGGTTAACCATCATCTCACTGCCTATTCTCTATCAGGATATGGGCTTAATGATGCATTTGACAAATCTGTAGCTTATCTTTTGAAGAGGCATCCTGACATAACTAATGCGGATCTAGTTAGTGGAAACGTTGAAATTAAACATCCTTGTTTGCAGTATGGTTACAAAGAGAAATTCACGTGTTCACATTGTTCTTTTGTCCACGAAGAAGGTGGAAGTCCTACTCAAGGAGAAATATTGGGTAAAGGAGCAAAAGCTGGGATCCTGGTTCAGCTTGTTGGGACCCCAAACTGGCAAGAATGTAATGTGCTAGCAAAAGTTGCTGTTAATCTGTCTGAATGGTCGGATCATAGTCCGGGAATTGATTGTGAGTTGCAGCCATGTGCACTTGCAGACAATCTACCTCGTCCTTTTGGACAGTTCTACGCCATGTCTGGCTTCTATGTTTGTGTACCGTTTTTTCAACTTGACTCCTGATGCTGCACTAGACGACATTTTAGAGAAGGGTCAGAAATTTTGTGAAAAAACATGGGATGTCGCAAAAAAAAGTGTTGCACCTCAGCCTTTTATAGAACAGTACCGCTTCAGGGCACCGTATGTTGTGCTCCTACTGAGAGAAGGATTGCACATTACTGATAGGGAGGTGATTATTGGTTCTGGAAGTATTACTTGGACACTCGGGGTTGCTTTGTTGAAAGCCGGAAAGGCATTTCCAAACAGGGCAGAGTTTCATAGATACAACATATTCCAGATGAAGATAAATCCGTTTCTTCTTTATGCCATCTTATTTGCTTCAGTGTTTGCCCTTGTCTGTGCATTGTCTTGCGTTGGCAATGGGCTGTCAAAGTTCTTTCGAAGGCCATATCTTCCACTTCCCAGGCAAAACAGGGTGGCATCTACATCAGTTCTCAATATTTCATCTCCTTTCCAGTTTCAGCATTGGAGTCCTATAAATACTGGTAATTCCTCTTCTTGGACGTAGAGCATATTGGGTTAAGCTTAAGATGTAAAGTTTAACTTTTTGTTTCGAAACATGTTTGGATATGATACTTTGTTCATACATATATGTTAAAAAGTTACTTATTTTGAAAGTGACTCTTATTTTACTGTCAAATTGTAACTTATTTTCAACTTTGACCAAAAAAAAAAACTTATTTGATTATAGCAAACTTTCTAAGCTTTGCAAAAAGTGCTCCTAATTCCATAATTTCTTAAGGCTTGATTTACTAGTTTTGTATATAAAATGTTTGTCATGATTCAGGGGACGGAAGAGTTAAAACACCATTTAGTCCAACAATTGCAGACACTCAGCGAAGACCGTATGATTCTGGACCTGATTTCAGCAGTAGTGGCATCCAGCTCATTGAATCTTCCTTCTATTCATCGTCTAGCAGTGTAGCACATAGTTATTCTTCAGGCAACTTAGGACAGATGCAATTTGACAGTGGTAACGTGGGTTCCTTCTGGACCCCTCACAGAAGTCAGATGCGTCTACAAAGTAGAAGATCCCAGTCTCGAGAAGACCTTAATTCTTCACTTGCTGAGGCATACACGGCTAAGGTTTAAGGCTGTGTCTTCAACTTGTCTCAAGTAAATTGCCAGATTTGAGAAAGTATTTCACCACTGATACGGAGAATGTATTCTCCAAACTCTGTTCTATCTTGATTCTCTTGGTAGAGTCTTCTTAGTCGAAGGGCTCCTGAAAAATTTTAGAAATGGCTTTTTGTAACTGGATATAAAGAAATGATAAACGCCTACGAGGAAGCGGGTGATTTAGTAAAGAAGAGACTGCTGGTGGAGAAAGATTCTTGTTCAGGTGTAAATAGAAAACTCATTTGCGTTAGGCGAGACATCAACTAAACTCTCTTCAGCCAAGATGCCATCACTGGAAAAATCACTTGCAGAATCGAGGCCATCCACTGTAAACAAGTTCCGAGGAAGGATTCATCTGTTCAATTTTGCTTGTCACCATGAAGATGATGATGGCATATTCCTATTGGTTTCAGTCATAAGGAATATGCTCCGCCGAGAATTATTGATCTCAATGTTTAATTATTGTACATTTTACCTTGACGTAATGATACTAAAAAGATTAGTTTCATTCGTAATGCAATTTTAAGACGATTTTGAAGCATTTAGTTTTGTTTTTTACTTCTGGTATTTGGTAGGAGTGATTGAGTTAGAAAAAAACTAACTTGGTGGCTAATTTATCAGTTCATAGTTGGGATAGATTTATTTGATAATTGATGCTGGTTTATGATGTTTAACAGCAAAGGATCACATGTATTGTACATGTTTTATAACTGCTGTTTTTGGGCACTTTTGCAGGCATCTTTTCGAGTGCTTCTGAATTTTTTTTCAAATTTTTCTACCAGCTTATTTGTATTGGCTTAAATAATGGTATTTGCATTTTGACCCTCTCCAGTCTCTACTACTTTATGTTTTATTAAACAAAAAATTGAGTTAATTGTTGTGTTACATGTACATAATATTTTACATATACATAATGTGATGAGATATAACTGGATTAGAATTTTTTCATCTAAATGAAAAAAAATAAAAAATTCTCCACTTTCTTTTTAACATCTTATTTGCATCCCCCTGTTTGGTGATAATTAAATTCAGATTTTTAGTAAAATTTAATAAAATCTGATGAAATGTATGATTGAAAAGTTGTGGATCTCATAAAATGTGCGGTTAAAATTAATAGTTGACTTTAATTTAGATTAAAATTTGAATTTTAATTTTCACCAAAATAGTCCCTATATTACTCCTTAAATACAAACAATATTATTCTTGAATTAGTATAACATGAATAAATCATCTCACAAGCTGGTTGAAAGAAGACCCTTTTAAGGGACAGAAAAGTTTTAACTAAAATGAATGTATAATCATTTTACAAAATATTTTTGAGGTACAACATTTTTATTTTTATTTTTGAATAAAATCAAGTAGTTTTATCAAGAGCGTAAGAGATAAAAAAACTCACTTTTTTGCCATCTCACCATATTTATAGGATTGTAATTCAATTTGCCAGAGCACGATGCCTTCAACACGAAAGATTTTTGAACATACGAGATCGTCTTTCCACAAAATAGAAAATGATGATTGGAGTTCAGCATCTTCAAATATTACCAACTTCGATAAATGACTCCGTAGCTAACTGGTACTGAATTTATTTGAGGAGTTCGATCTTATGAGTTGTAGAGCAGAATATACAGAACTCGTAATCTTACAACTAAAGTTGACACAAGATACTAGAACTAATATTCATCTGCTGCCAACACAAGCTAACACACTGAAAATCTCTATCAAAGTCTATAAAACTAATTCCGCGTCAAAACACTCCAAGAGGGCAAAGACCCAGCTTCAGTCAGGCAGCTTGCTCTTCCTGGAGAAGCATCTGATCGAAGTGCCATACTCCTGACATTGCAAGAAGAAAAAGATGGTCATAAAAAACTGGAGAAAGAATCCACGAAGAGGCATTGGCAATACATGCATGGACCATTTTTTGGGATGGGGATTAAATTTAGTATTTCATACCATGTCCTTTGCCTACTCTTCTCAGCTGGGCAACATATTCTGATATCTTCTTAATGGATTCCACCTATAAAGAAAACATTTTTATTGCTATGCTTAATTGCGATGAATTCTTCTATAAATAGATCGTATGACAGAATATGGATAGACCATAATCAAGAACCTGCTCAGCCAAGAACTCGCTGTCAATAAAATCAGCCAACTGCACATCGTTGTTTCGGGAGGCTACCTGTTTATGAAAAATTGAAGCATCTCAATGTAGTTATAACTCTTCATTACACCTAAAACTAATGACTAAAATGGCAGCCGAGTAAAAGTCAGAATTTGTATATCATTTTCCTTCAAACTTTATACTATTATCAGCTTTTTTAGCTTTAACATAGACAAGTAAAAACGTATAGAACACGGCTTACAGCGTGCAAGTTTAGAAGCTTCTCATTTGTCAGCTTCTCCAAAGATAATGCAAGTTCCATAGCTGTAAAACAAATCCAAAATAGAGAAGATCAAAGAAAATAGAAGGGGGAGGGGGGGGGGG
>CAIGRK010224699.1:0-10402 GCA_903798315.1 Fraxinus greggii
TCACTTCACATCGACACAAGTGAAATTTCATGCTTCGAAATCCATACTTACACGTACAATGTAAATGTGATTCTCTAACCACCTAAATGGATTAAATTCTTGATGAGTGGTCAAGATTGAGTGGTGGAGAAGGATTCCTTGTAAAATGGTGCGAACAGTGTTACTTTATACTGATACAAATTCACATATGAATATGTATGTCTTGTGTGGGGTTTGATTGATTCGAGGTTGAGTGATGTTGAAATATCATTGCTGTAAAATTCTATCCTCACACCAATACTTATACTACTGTGTCTGTGTGTGCATGAACCGTCACATTGATAATCATGAATCATCACCTAAAAGCTTTGAACTCGAACTGCTCTCTCGCCAAGTTATGGGTAATAATATTCATATTTAAGGTCAGACAACTGATTGATTTCTCTGACTGACATTTGAACCAAACAGTGAACCTATTAATGTCATTTTCAGTTTTTCAATGTTGGTTTTTTTAACCTTTAGGAATAGCACGTTAAAATGCTTAATTGGACAGAACGTGACTAAATAATTTAAGTTTCAAATTTATCTTATGAGCTTTTAATTTATTTTAATCTGGTCTAGCATAATCTTAAAGTCTAAGTTGGACATAACGTGAAAATGTTGATATTTTAGTAGGTTTACAGGAATAATTAGATATTGAGGTTGTCAGATGGAAAGAAGCTTTTCCATTTCTCCATTTTCAACCTACATTTTTGAAAATTTTGTCAAGAAAAATATAGCAAATATCACAAAATATGTGAATAGTAATGAATAATAGTAACAAATTTATGAGAAAAAATAATATTTAAAATTGATTAAAATTCAGTATTTCGTAAAATTCACTTTTAAATTCATATTTTCTCAAAAAATGAAACTCTTTCTATCTCTGACGTCCTATTTTGCCACATTAACATTACATTCCAATTTTGATCACATCAATTAGATCAATGAAATCGTGCTACACACTCTTATCCCCCACAAACCTTGAAATAATCGGTTAATTCAGATATTTTACCTCTTAGATTCTCTGTTATTGGATGGACCCTATGACCTAATTATTGGGCCATTTCATACATACCGTTTTTTTCTTTTCCTGTACGCTAACTACATTTAAGGAAAAAATATCGTTTAATACATAAATTATAATTGATTTTTGCTCTGCAAGGCCAATCTATACCGTCTTGTACGGAAAATAGGGTACTAATAAATCTGAAAATTAAAGACTGTATCCCGAAGACACTAACGTCCAAACAGCTAAACGGGTAAAGGCGGTAGTAAGAATTGCCAATAGAGGACAATAATAGTGCTCGACTGAACCCAACTGAATAAAAATGTTCCGTAGACAAAAATAACTTCTTTAACATGATTTCTTGAAGCCAAAATCATTTGCGAGCTTCCAGCTTCTTCTGCTCTTTGGCTGCAGATAGAAAATGTGGAGTGAGGTCAAGGTGAAAATGAAGGAAATAAAAAATTGACCAACACTCGGTGTGACTAATGCAGATAGCTACCTGCTTTCTCCTCTTCTCGTTTTTGAGCAGCTTCTGCTCTTTGCTGCCTTATAAGAGCCAAACGATCTGCAAGATTAAGAAAACTATCATTAAATATCACGTTTCTTCAAGAGAGAAAAATACGGCGCATATCTTGAATCGTGTGAATTGGACTCGGTTAAGAATAATCCCACACCTACATGATGAAATGTCACAAACAAATTGGCAGTGAATCTTAAGGATATCATTTGACGTGGGAGCAAGGGAGAAATATGCAATTACAACATTATAGGAAGTTACACTCTAGAAGCTGGTCATTTTATTATGAACAGCTCAAAACATAAAATGATGGAAGAACTCAGAGCTGGTAGGTTGCACATTCAGTTGATCCCATATACTATGTGAATCTGTCTATATAGCTCAAGGTCACTGATACCCTAGATGCATCAAAATAAGTCTACAAGCTACCTGGATAGAATACACCGGAAATCACTAATGCACATTTATAGCTCAATAAAAGTTGCATTGTATCCTAAAGGACAACATTGGGCCTTTATTAGAAAATGTCATGGAGAGGTTTTAATTATTCAAACAGACACCAAATAGATAAGCAACCAAGAAGAAATCAAGAAAGATACAAACAAGAGAAAAGGCTAACATAAGTATAACCTAGTACAGCGAATTTGCAACCAATAACTGACAGCACATTCGGATTCAATGATCTAAATCTTTATCCAATCTGATCTAGTGTGGTGTTTGCATAAATTTTTGTTTTAGAATTATCATAGGAGTAGGGGTTTGGGAACGTCTGTGATTAGTCAAAGGATGAGAGCCCCTTCTGGATTCCAGATGTAATGCACTCCCTTTCAAATGACCATAATCCCTTATCCTTTGGACTACATGCCAGCTCCAAATCATTTCCCCTTCGCCTAAACACTCACCAGAACCCTGGGAACAGTCCGTCCCCCTCCCCCAAAAAAACAAATGCTCTTTTTTGTTAATATATTCTTTAACAGCGCAACTCAGCAACAAACAAACAGTAGATTCAAAAACCCTACCTAAATCTTTCCTTGCTTGTTCCGTCTTCCCCTGTTCCTGCAGTTTCATGTACCTTTCATGAGCTCTCTGTTTTTCAATCTCCTCTCTGTTAACAAGAGAACAAAATGACAGTAAGAATATAAACAAATCAGTAATAAAAGAAAACCACAACTAAATTATCAACGCTCAGGGAGGCCAAAACATTGAGTTTTCAGTGTAAAATACAGCACCTCATCACTGCATTACATTTAAACTTGCATCTCTAACTCAATACATATTTACGGTTCTTTTTTGAAAAAAAGAAAAATGGGGTTTCCAAGAAACATTCTGCATTCATTTTCACTTAGTAATGGTCCTCAAGCACATCTAGTTGCAGAATATACTAATCATAGTCGTCACCTGGGAACTAAAAATACTTCGGCAAGACTTCTAAAAAGAAAAACCCAGAATGAGCAATAACATTAATCAGAAATAAAAGGTCTCCACACAACCGACCCAAACATTAAACCACTCTGACAGTCTCTTTTCCTTTGAGGAGCTGGTAGCAGCCATAGAAATAGTTGCATTCCCCAGAGTTTACTCTCGATGATGAAAATCAAATGCTACAACTGAGACACATGATAGAAGGCAGGGAGGAGGACAATCATTCAATAAGAGAATTGAAGCTTAGAGGTTTTCTTATCCTAATTTGCCCATAATAAGTTAAATATGCAAACTAAACAAGAGAAAAGACGCTGAAGTCAAAATGAATATTTGTTGATCATTTCTATTCAAAGCCAATGCCCAATTGAAAAAACGCAATCACAAACCTTTCACGTCTTGAAAGCTCGGTTGTTTTCTCCATCTGCAATACAAAAGCAACATTTAGTAAGCTATTCATCTCCTGGAACACTTGTGGAAGCGTATCACCTATGATACATTGATTACTACTATTTGAGAAGATAACTTATTTGCATAGCTTACATCAACATCTCTAGCTTTCAGGTTCTTTGGCTTGCCCAAATTCGGATTCTCAACTTGAATGATACCTTGGGTTCCTTTCTTCTTCTGTCAACAGCATTGACCAAATAAAGAGCAAGTATTTATTTATGTAGCCATTTCCTTAAAAATACATGATGTCACATCTAAACAGAATAGAAACGAAAATTGCTTTATAGACAGCAGTTAGCCAGTTTACAGACTTCAGATTCTTCCTCAGATTCCTCTCCAGACTCTTCTTCAGATCTCTCATCTTCTTCCACCTCAGCTTCTTCCTGATAATATAAGAAACTACTTAGCAGACTTTGAAATTCATAACCGTAATTGGATTAGTTAGGATACAGTTAAGATGATTATGATCTATCAGTTCAAAAATGCAAATATCTGCAATGAGAATACAGCCATAAAATGCAAAAGAAAAATATCAATAGATTAAACCATAAACCAACGAATACTAGGCTCCATACCAGCTGCCAACATACAACCCACTCACTGTCACTAGCATTCATCCATGACTACTGTAATCATTTGTTTCTATTTTGCTTCACCTTTTCTTTTAGTTTACCTGTGACTTCTTTGAAAATGCATCTATTATATCAATATCCCAAATAATTTCTAAACCACAGCATTTTTACAGTCTTCAAAATTCTTAAACTTGAAGCTGCATAAGAACAACACTTTCGATACTTTCAAATCACTAACTGGAGATTATACCTTTGCAGTCGGTAACAAACATGACACTTTTCAAGGGAATTGAAACAAAAACTAAAAAAAAGAAGAGAATCGTTACCTTCTAACACAGTATATCTAAAACAGTGTCAGTGAAAAATCTAAAGCAAGCTAAATTACCTGTTTGAATGTGCGAGGACGAGAAGCAGAAGTACCAGCCACTGGATAATTGAAACAAAAAAGAGAAAAGGTTGAGTTGGAGAGTGCAGAAAAAAAAAATGCCTCCAATCTAGACTGCAAAATCATCCCTACCCCCCAGCCGTCTTTCTTTCTTCCTGACAATGACAAAGGAGGAAAAGAAAATAGATGGATGGGGGTGGGGGCACAGAGAGGGAAAAGACTTCAAATGAAGACTATCCGAGGGTTGAAGGTTCAATAAATAGTAAAGCCTCAGGTTTCCTTTGTTTGATTTAGAAACAATAATATCCAAATAGAGCAATCAACCATGAATTTTGAAGCATTATTTTGGGTTCTTGATGAAGGTTGAATGCGTAAAAAATCATAAGCATTCATTCAAAACAATGAGATAACTTTTGGAATCAATAAATGCCATAGTCAGATCTAAAGTTCCTGTTAAGTAAAATAATTTATTGAAGTTTCACCTTGAACAGCAAACAAACAGCCAGGAATACATGCATCCATGAATCTCGATTTTTATTAACAAATAATTGCGACCAACTCTGACATTTTTTTCACAAAAACTAATAATTACCTATTCAAAACTATCAGGAAGTGAAAAAGGGATTCAATATTCAGTTAGCTGCTCAGTCTATGTCTGCTTTTATGAAACTGATAGCATGGGACCATAAATAGTCCATATTTCAATGAAAGATTTCTAATACAAAACCCAATGAACAAACGCAGCAGAGCTAGTAATAATATCAGAAACGAGAGAGCGATCCTCATCACAAAGTGTGCAGAAAGGTGATGAAGAAATCAGTAAATTGTATGAATTAAAAAATAATGCAAGCTATACAAGATATATAGACGAAAGGGAGTAAAAGAATAACTGTTTATTGGAGATATACACTGCTTTACAAGAATTGGGGCACAAAGATAAACAAAAGCATATTTTGAATATCAGCTGGACATTTATTTTAGCACTGAACAAGCAATGGGAAAACTGTAGCTCCAAGAAAAATTACGGGGCAGTATTGGATTAATGTGTAAAAGACACACACAGCAAGTCTCAACTAGTCGAGTAATACTCCAACTCATGTGTTATCTAATTCGGTCAGCTACTTTTTTTCTATTGAATCAAGAGACACAGCTACCCCCGCCCCACAACTTC
Organism: Fraxinus greggii; assembly: GCA_903798315.1. Lineage (NCBI taxonomy): Eukaryota > Viridiplantae > Streptophyta > Magnoliopsida > Lamiales > Oleaceae > Fraxinus > Fraxinus greggii. Next base: position 5,542 of record CAIGRK010224699.1, read on the forward strand.
TGTGCCAATTTAACCAAATCGAACTAGGTCTAGCAATAGCTCTATTGGAGGTGGTAATACTCTGAGTCTTTGGTATGAGCTTGGCAGTTCAGCTTCTTCAGTTTTAATGATTTTCTAGAAGACTAATGTTCAATTTCCTATCAATGAATATATTTGCTTCTGGTCACAGCAAAATACTAACGGTTCAATATATTACTCAAGTTTTTAGATGCATTCTCCAGGTACATATGGATTCACTTCTTAAACTTTTCTTCAATTTCTGACTCAAGTAGAACCACTTCTCAATAGGAAGAATAATTATATGCGCTAAAAGAAAAAAAAAAATGAAACTTGAATAACATAGCGTTCCAACCTTGAACCCGAGAAAACCAACATTTTTCACTAAATTATTAAATTAAAATTCAACGTTTTCAGAAATTCAATAACCCTATCCAGCGCTCCACCTTCCCGGAAAACACAGATCTCCATTGAGTCAGATTTCTATTCAAATATCAATTTCCACAGATAGAGAAGATGAAAGGGATAACATACTCATCTGTTCTGGAGTGGAGAACTGGCGACGGCCAGTGGGTTTCCCCTTGAACTTTCCTCTTCCCATTTTCGTAACCTCAACACTCAATTTTAAGAAAGAAGCAAATGGTATATGCTTATTATTGGCTCTTTTCGTGAATCTCTGTTTAAACCCTAGCTGGAGACTATTACACGGTGTTTGACCCTTCTACTGTTATATTCACTCCGAGTTTCTCCAGTTCGAAAACTCATATTACGATTTATCTTAACACGCGTTTTAATTTCAAATGTTTAACGGACAAAAAAATCCACGGCGCACCGTAGCGATCGGCAACAATTTACTACCCTAACACAATTAACCGTTGCTTGATATAGATTGTTTAGGGAAAAATAATAATAGTAATTAAAAATTAAGCCCCTAATTGGTAATTTAAATCAAAGTATTTATCGAAGTCAAAGTCAACAATTAATTTTAATAATGTGTTTCATGGGTTCCACAATTTTCAACTACAATTTCATCAACTTTTATCAAAATCTAATCTCCACCTAGAGAGGGGCTAAATTTAATTTTAATTTCACATTCTTACAATAAGATAATTTTACGTTTTAATTCATATTTTTTTCTTACATTTTAACTACTCACTCTTAAACAAATCATTTATCTAAAAATCTATTATTAAAAAACGTAAATCAAACATGTAGCTTGAACCGAACACTAATACAAATTTGAACGGTTTTAAGTGTTGTGTTCTAATAAACACGAGATAACATAGTCAGTTTAAACATTATTAGGTGAAGCGTATGTGTAAAGCTTCGCAACTTATAGAATAATGTTTAATTGTGAAAAAAAATAAAAAAATAGGTGTCTCCAATCTTTATTGAGTTTTGTAACGTCGTTTTTAATCTTAAAGAGTTGCGGGACATGCAGATCTGTGGTGGGTTCAACTTTTTGTTGTCAATTATGCTTTAGAGGCAAAAGAAATGCTTCAAGTCCCATTCTTGAGATTTCCCTTTCACCTTCCCATAAGTGAAGTCTTGACAATGTGCCTGTTTTCAGAAGGAAATTCAGCACTTAATCTTCCCATTTGCTTTTGAAGATGAGCAACTGGTTCGATGCTTGATTTCCCTTTCGAAATTTTTTTCCCACCACCAAGCTATACAGTGCATATTCATAGAGATGCCACTTGAAGTTTTCCATTGTGCGTAGTAGGATCTCTTCATACCTCCATATTTGTTCATCATTTGCTTCCTTGATTCGTGCCTGCCCCGTCCATTATGATCTGGCAAGTTAATTCGCTTTCTATTACCGCTCTCTAATGCTCTTTGAGGTTGTTAAAATACAACCACTCTCTAATTGTTTCATTCAATGCCGGCCCTGAGATTTTAGATGTCCTATATGAGATTTTAAAATGGAGCCCCTCTCAAGTAATTAAAAAATACATTAAGAAAAAAAATATTTCAATAATATTATTTCATTGCAAAAATATGATATTTAAATATTTGTTTATTTTTTTACATATCATGGGAAATGTATAAATAAAGCTCAAAAGTATCTCTCGAACTTCGTCAAGATTCATATGTCATAAAAAAAGAATCATCCAAGCAACTAACCTCTTCGTTCAATTCCATATACGCAAATCTTGAAATAAAATTAAAAAAACAAAAAAACAAACAAACAAACGAACAAACAAACAAACAAACAAATATCACGTGTAAATCTTGAAATGCAACAAATTGTGTAAAACTATTTATTCTCGCATTTTTTGGAAGTAAACTTACTAATTAAACTTTCATAATCAATGTGTTCTAGAAAATCTTGATCAATGGATATCAAAGCTAATTGATGTGAATCCACGTAGCGAAGAACTAAGAGTCAAAAGTTTTCTGGAATGCTGTTGAACTCCAAATAGATTGAGATCGAACCCAAGAAAGCCATAATAATCGAAATTTTGGATTTGATTCGAAAATAATGAATCAAAATAACCAACAAAACGTAAAATAATGTTGACCCTTTTGATTGAATATTTGAGAATCTCACNGTTGAACTCCAAATAGATTGAGATCGAACCCAAGAAAGCCATAATAATCGAAATTTTGGATTTGATTCGAAAATAATGAATCAAAATAACCAACAAAACGTAAAATAATGTTGACCCTTTTGATTGAATATTTGAGAATCTCACTCGATTGATTTGAACACCACATGAATAATTCTTGATAAGTTCGCAAATTGTCCAACGAAGAATAATGGATTGAAAGCAAATTTGCCATGCAAAATAATTCTCAATAATGTGTCATTTCACAATGAATAGAATAAGATCTATTTATATGAAAACTCTAAAATCCTAGTTAAGACGTAAATAAACTCCTCAAAGATTACAAAGATATCAAAATAGTGTTTTAATATAATTAGGAAACTTTCGCGGAAAAGGAAAAATTTCACCCGGAACATGTATTATGCGGTCACATTGTACATTTCAATGCAGTCGCGTAGTTCATCCTTCAGCCTTCAATTTTGTCTCGGGAGGTAGGTATGCGGTCGCATTCATTTTTAACAATGCGACCGCGTAGTTTTAAAATGACACCCCTTTTTCTAGCGCAGAATTTCGTGACGATTCCGGATTGTACTCATGGACGAAAATTCGATACTCGAACTGAAAGTTATGCACATTTTCATCCACGTTGCTTGTTCGCTGTTTGAACCGACTTGACCCATTTGGTTTCTTCTTCCGAGCCCAACATGAAACTTCGACATTTCGTCTTGAGCAAGCAATCACATCACCTCTTTCACTCGCTTTGCTCTCAACCGTGTCATCGAACCTTCCTCGATAATCAACGGATCCTGTCCCGGGCTTGACTTTGACGCGCTCAGCTCCGTGCTCACATCACTAATACATTCAATCGTTCTTGTAACATGGTTGATCGCAAATAAAATTGTAATAACTTCAATTTTGAAAAATTTCTTTCTGCAGATGCAACTGTAATATGAATTGTTAGTAATATTCTATAAGCAATATATGTATTCGGAAAGCAATCCAATCTTTTCAAATAAGTCAATATATCAAAAGCTGTCTTATTTCTTTTGGTAAAAGATTTTGCAGAACTTCTAACTCTTGAAATAAATCTTTGCCAAGATCATAAAAATTTACATCTCTTAGAACAATATTAAGATGGTCACAACATGCTTTCAAATTAAAATCATCCAATGAGTTTAACTTGTTAGAAGAAATAAAAATCCAAATTTTTTCATTTGAATTGAATTGATCAAACTTTCGTTCAAGTGATCCAATTGATTGATATATTATATAAATGAAATTATTGGTTCTGAAAGCATCTCCAGGTGATTGTGCATCCTCTACAATAGCATTTTCATCAAAATGTTTCTTCCTACGAATTATACGTTTCGTTTGAAATAAAGGATTAATTTTCATTTCAATGACAATTTCTTAGCAATATTTATCGCATCATAGAATCCAATTTTCCTATATCTTTTTAAAAAAGCAATCAACCTCAATGGCAACGTCAGTAAGCATTCATTAGATTGCTAGCGTTTACTAATCAAGTTAACAGCATATAATAACTCATACCATATAATCATACTATTAAAATCTCAAATTTTCTGACATAAAAGGTTGCCAAAGCATTAGTACGACACCACATCATTGCCATTTTCAATTTTAGTGACTTAAAGTAAAGCTCCTCTTAATTTGGGAGCTTGGAATCTAATTGCTTTAACAACTTCAAAAACTCTTGAAATAAATCTTTGCCATTAAGATCATAAAAATTTACATCTCTTAGAACAATATTAAGATGGTCAAACATGCGTTCAAATTAAAATCATCCAACTAGTTTAACTTGTTAGAAGAAATAAAAATCCAAGTTTTGTCATTTGAATTGAATTGATCAAACTTTCGTTCAAGTGATCCAATTGATTGATATACTATATAAATGAAATTATTGGTTCTGAAAGCATCTCCAAGTGATTGTGCATCTTCTACAATAGCATTTTCATCAAAATGTTTCTTTCTACGAATTATACGTTTCGTTTGAAATAAAGGATTAATTTTCATTTCAATGACAATTTCTTAGCAATATTTATAGCATCATGGAATCCAATTTTCCTATATCTTTTTAAAAAAGCAATCAACCTCAATAGCAACGTCAGTAAGCATTCATTAGATTGCAAGCGTTTACTAATCAAGTTAACAGCATATAATTACTCATACCATATAATCATACTATTAAAATCTCAAATTTTCTGACATAAAAGGTTGCCAAAGCATTAGTACGACACCTTATATCATTGCCATTTTCAATTTTAGTGACTTAAAGCGCCTGTGTGGGAGGGATT
>CAIGRK010224723.1:0-12260 GCA_903798315.1 Fraxinus greggii
TTGTATCAAGTGGGTGATGTGATATCTCACCGAGTAGGCAGTTTTACTCAATCAAATAAGTCAAGTTTAGTCTTACATGTCGATCTAGGATGGTCAAGCCCTCACAACATTAAATGCAACATGGCCTATGAATGATTGATTGATGGCTACGACAAGAGGTCCCAGTTATGGGAATGAGGCCACATGTCTCCTCATCTAACAACTCTTAACCATCATCTTCTACCATAAAAGCTCACACTTAGTGTCATTTTCAGGGTAATGCAAGTTTAGACTCTCAAGCTATAATTTTGCCATATCATAGTTTTATCTATTACTCCCCAAAGCCAACCCTCTTTTTATGTTGGAGGCTCAGGTCTAAAGCTCTCCCACACTCATATAGTTACTTTCTCAACTGACTTGTCCGTCGAAGTGTATGCGGTCGACTCCACTGCCACATGAGAAAGTTACGTGTGACTAACGGTTCGTCCAAGTATGCAGAAACGAGGCTCGGTGGACATGAGAGACTTTGGGATCTATTAGCCATGTTGGAGGTACATTTTTTTAGGTCAACAATTTCTAACACTTTTTTCTTTTTTAATACTTATAAAAAAAATAGCCACTTTCGAAAAGGTTATTACTTTTGATTCTATTGTTTCATTGACATACACATTAATCACATTTTAAACAAATATTGAATTCAAATTAGAAACAAATAAAAAGTAAAAGTTACATTTGCCCTTAATTAACTATATGGAATAAAGTCATATCTCGTGAAGAAGGGACAGGGTAAGTGATTGGAAAAAATACACACATACACTTGGCATTTTCTCATTGGCAGATAAATAAAAATTAAAGAAAACATTGCCAATCAAAAACCGCCACTTCACTCCCTGGAAAATGCCCGTCATTGACCCTGTTTGTTTAGCTTTTTTGAGAATTTATTTCCACGGTGGAGATAAGAAAGTGGATTGAGGGTCGAGCAATACATATATATATAAAGTCTGATTTAATATAGAAAGTGTGTAAAAATTTATGTTTGACAAAATAAGCCACTTAAAAGAGTACCAAATATAACCTTGAGCTCATGCATGGCAGAACACTCGTTATTAGCAACGGGCTATCAATGGCGAATGTGAAGGTAGCAGGACGCGCACACCTGAAGAAATTCGAATAAGTCAAAGGGTTGCTTTTTGCACCCCAAAACCTGCCCATGACCCGGCGGGGCACGGAGATGTAAATGGCGGGACAGATTGTAAGTCGACTCACCCCCACAACCTGTCCGCAACCCCGCGCAGCGTGGAGTTGTAAAAGGCTGGGACTTGTGGTGAGTAAGTCACCCGGCAGCCCATAACCGGGCACTGCCCTTCGCCGCTATGCGGAGTCACCTTCATAGAGAAATTAAAGCCATCAACGAGACGCCATGCAGAGTCGGAGAAAATAAATATCTTAAACTTCTCATCAATAACAATCTGTTTACATGTCCAACATAATAAGACTAACAATTTAGAATAGAAGGGCTAACTTTGACCGTTAAGTGTTGATAATTATGACAACAAAACAAGTACAGGCACGGAACATATCCGGGCGAGAATCACCGCTTTTGCCATTATTTTGCAAGATTCCTCATATATGAGAATAGAGCAAGAGCTAGAGCTATTTATGAGAAAAAGAACATGTTATAGTGCATACACCAGTCAAAAATAGTCTATAGTCTAGCAGCACGGTGCTGTTGCTTAAGCAGAGGCCTTATATACTCGTGATAGCCATCAGGTATATCCGATTCGTTTAGAGGATCCTTCCATGCTGCGTCGTATAGTTTTGGATATACATTTCCATCATAACGCCCAAGAATTGATCCGAGGTAATGGTCGGTATAGTTGAACGCATCAACAAGAGCTATAGCATTTGGACGAACCTATAAAACAAATCACGAGTTCAAAATTAAGAACACGTCATTTTCCAGGATCCCATAACTAGAACAAAAGAAATCTGCTTCTGGCAACTCAAGCACCAACTTTAAAATGGAGCATTTTAATCCTCAAGCTTTCAGTTTAGTTGCAGCAGTTCCATTTCCATTCTTTCTTTTCTTTTCATTTTCATTTTTCATTCTTGTTTTCATTTTTTCACTTCTTTGTTATTGGAAATAATGGAAGAATGGCCTATTCAACATTCGTTAACATTCTAGCAGAAAATTGGGTGAAAACCACCCGCAAGGGCCACTTCTGCAACTAGACTGAAAGATCGGGATTTCCATTCTCGAAATTGGGGACCAACACTGTAATTTTCACAATGACAAACCTGAGAATACAAGGCTCTGAGCTGATCATTAGCAAGTGAAGCCTGCTTAGGGCTTATGCAACTGGTAGCAATGAAATCACCCTGGTACTTGTGAAGGAGAAATAGGTAATAGATACCGCATAGCACCTCTAATTGTTTCTTGACCCCTTTTCCAGGAATGTCTTGTTGCAGCTTCTCAATAAACCTACATAACACGGATGTTTTCTTAACATTCTAAAGCAGATATCAAGAATAAGAGAGATCAGCACTCACACTATTTTAACCACTCTTTATTTCACCACCTTGAAGAGAAATAGACAGACAAATAAAAGTTGGAAGGTTCTTATTCGTCCCACAATGAAAGGTGATGTAACGAGAGATGCAGAAATAACTTCAAACATAGTTTTGCCAAAAAAAATTAAGGAATCCAGGAAAAAAAAATATATGGAACGGAAATGTCATGCGGGGACAAGACTATTGCAGTCCAAGTTATCAATTCAAAGGCTACTTCTGGGAACTTGAGAAACAAAGATTAAAGTGCTTCTAATCCAAGTAGATTTAGTTCGACAACTTAAAAAAGACATCCATGGCTGGAGAAAATGAAACTCGTCCATGTGTTATGTAAAAGAAATAATTAGGATTGAATTCTTATATTTTGTAAGCAAGAGAAGCATCAAAAGAAAACTTACTTTGATACAACAATTAATTGGCAGTGAGCGACTGCTGCCTCAACTAAATCAGCTGATAGCTCAGCAAAACCTGATTGGAAGAAAAACAAGGAAAAATTAAAAATATTTAGAAGCCTAAAAGAAGTCAAAATTCAAAATCAAGAAGAATGTGTTCGTGATTATAACAAACACACATACAGAAAGCATTCAGAAACATAATTTTTAGGTGACTAACGGATCATTTCAGTTTACAACCTGACATACTAAATTTTAACAAGGGTAAAATTAGATCCTAAAAAATTCATTCATGTCAAATGGAAGTACCTTCTTCTGGATTGGTGAACTTGCTCAGATTTCGAGCACAAGCAACAGACATTCTGGCAGCCCTAGCCTCAAATGCCTCCAATACTACACTAGGCTTTAGCCAGTCTACAGCTGCATGACATCAGGCAAATAGAAATCATCAAACTTGCAGTTGTATGTAGGTTATGTATGCATCGTAACTCGAAAGGGTGGTTTTTGGGGCCTCCTACTATATGGGTAGCATTATATTGAAACATGGCATGCCAGGTAAATGCTTATATGAGCAACAGTAGTAGGAAACATCAACACACTTCTAGATAGCCATATCGTGTGAATCATCTAATACTCTACTCATACTCAACTCATTGCTTATAAATAAGTTGGGAGATGCACTTGAAAGAAAACAGAATCTCGTAATTTTTTAAAAATAATTTCAAGAAGAAAAGTACCATTTTGTGCATCAGAACGGCATTGCATTAGATGTTCAACTCGTCCCATATAAGCTATCGTACCCACTGGCTTTTTCCCAGATCCCAGTTGTGAAACTGTCTTCATGAGAAACCTAGCAACCTACAGATGGAACTCAATAATTTATCACCAACCCCATGATACAAGAAATGTTGACATTCAAATGATAAACAACGAAGTAAAATATAGGAAAAATATGAACATTCAAATTTAGTTGCCATGTACAACTAAATGACCCATCTAACTGTCACCTCCAGCTGACAAGGTGCACTATACAGCTTGAGATTAAATGTAACTAATGTCAAACAGAAGAAGAATATAACACAAGGCAGTCAATACACTATGCTAACTGGTCTTTTTTCACAAGTAACCATCAATAAATTCGTAAAAACGTTTGGATCAGGAAATATTTGCAAACATCAATAGTGGGGCTCCAGTTTAGTACCTTCGATTCAATTGAGAGATCCTTCTCAAAAAAAAAAAAAGAAAAAAAAAGCCTCTAGCAAAGACAATGCATCAGTTTTATAAGATCAATTGGATAACAAAAAAAACTAGGACCTAAAGGTTCAATACAGAGTTTTTCATAATATACGTGAGCCTCGTATCAGTCTTTGGCTTAATTATATATGAATCTTTATATTTGTAACGGGAAATTGAAAATAAGAAGAGAAGGAAAAAGTCGAGCATATTAAATGCAAAAGGAGAAGACAATGAAACTTTGGGTTTGTTTGAGCCCCTTTTTTAGGAGAATGGATTTTGTAATGGTGATTTTTTGGAGATTGTGTAAAATTATTTTATTGAGAGTATGTGTGGATAAAAATCATTTTGAGGAAAAATGATTTTTCAAAGAGTGTGGATCAAACATGGGCTTAGGTTACTATGCTAAATATATTTCACTTCCCTCTACCAAACGGGAGTATCTTTTTAATCTCTACAAAACTATTTACAGTTCAATAAACTCCGGTCATATGCAGAAATAAATTCTTATCTACAGCAAACAAAAGTCCACAAGCATCATTTGGATAAAGTGAAATGGATTGTAAAAAGAAAATGTAAGCATACATCATAGAGCATACCTGTAGCAGCAGCACTATGTTGTCTCCTTCATATGTACAAGCAGGAACATAAACTGCAAATAACTCTGGAAGTCCACTGCTACAGAGGTAACCATGGCCTCCACATAATTTTCGACATTCTTCGATTCCATCCTAAAATTACAGAAAAATTGAGATACAAGAAACAAATTAAACTGATGGTTTACAGATCAATAGAATTAACGAAATGAAAATACTTAGTAGCATTATTAGAGAGTGAAACTTTAAAAATCAGAAGATAATATAGAATCTGAGATTTGACAGGAAAACGGCATCATCATGCAGTACCAATCCAATAAAACCTCCTTACTCAAAGAAATGACAACGATTTTGAAAAATCTAACTAATCAAGCATAGCAGCAAAGCACAATCACTAGTAACAGATCAATTCTTTAAGAATCTTCTGGTGGAAAACCCATATGCTACAGATGATGAGGGTTACACAAAAGTTATGTCATGAACTCTAAAGATGAAAACAAGCTTTACACGGTCATGCTAAACTAACACCGCTTACTGACCACTAAGTTTTTATTCCAGTCAAACTTGAAATTGTACAGAATGAAGCAAAACTTTCCTTAATCAGCATAACCTCACTCTTACTACTAAAGAGCACATGGGTATGCACAATCTTCCACACATTTGTGCACATACATTGATGGAGGGGGGCTAAAGAAAGTTTTATTACATACAGCAGTGACAGAAGTAGTCAGAGACTTCAACCCTGCAGTGCATGCATGAACCTCAGGCAATGTTGAGAAGTCATTGGCCTGCAGTCTCTGGGTCACATCCGTGTATAGCCAATTTAGCCATTCACCAACAAATCTGAAGGCATAAGCAGAAGCTAGCAAAGGGAAGAGCCTACTTTGCTGAGTTTTGTAGTCAATGACCTGTAAACCGAAGAGGTGCCAACGGGGATTAATAATTAAGTTTACTTCCAAGATAAGTATACATTGCATAATCATAAACCAAAGTTAAATACATGAAGCATGCAATTAACAAATTTATGAAGCGTTAAATACATGAAGCATGCAATTAACAAATTTATGAAGCACCAACACTTTAAAGCATTCAGTTCATACCATACACTTGTCCTGTCAATAACCATAATACTAAACATCAAGTCCATATTACAGTAAGTCGTCGATATTCCCTCACCAAATATCGAATCACATAAATGACTACCAATTATTGAATTAAATAATTAAACACTACAAATTTTCTGGTTATATAAATAGTAAAAATTCCATTTTAGCATCCTTATTTTTTCTATAAATGGAACCTGAATTTGTATGCTAGACAGATGACGAATGGGGGAAGGGGGTTTGTACATCATGTACAACAAATGCAGAGGGACACAAGTAAAGCATTATGCAGCAAGAGACCCCAAACATGACAACGTGCAAATGCATAAAGGAGATATTGTACGGTTCATTGACAATAATTTTGAGCTTTGATGAGTAAATGACTTAACTCTGATTAGACAAGAAATTTCCTTTTAATTTTGTATTATTTATTTATTATATATATAGCACAAATGAGAAATATACCAGTTCTTTTAAGTAATGATGGATACTTAATTGTTGACTATAAACAGACACGAACATAAATTGGGAAATCTACTTCTTGTCCCTAAAACTTCTCAGTATCACGTTTGTAATGTGATGAGTATTACACAAATGTCACATGTGTGGGTAAAAAGAGAGAATTTAGCCAGGAAAACATGAGAGGAATATGTGGAATAACAAGGACGTAACAATGAGCATGTAGAGGAAAGTGTGTCCAACACAAACATATAATTTGACAGGCTTTCTTTTATTAATTGGACAAGTGCATCACATCTGTAACAACTGCAGCTGAGGTATGTATTAGATTCAATACAGTTATGATTAAGAACGTAGCAGAATTAATGTTGGACACGATGACTCGTTGACTTGACTGGGTTTTGAATTGACTTTAGACCGGTTAATGATACAAATTGAACCAATTGATCATATATTTAATATAAAAATTATGTATAAAAAGCTTTTACCTTATCAGTAAAAGAAGCATGCCAAGGAAACATTTCAAGCTAGTCCACACTATTCAAAAAGTAACTTTTAGGCATCTAAAAGCACTCCAGAATACCTGAGTTTCAGGTCCACCATTCTGTGATCCGAATTGCCTACGGACAGCACTATACCTGGTAGCAATACAAACAGCTCGTGACAAAGCACATGAAGCGTCGGCTACAATTGTTTGTCGGACATATACCATGGTCCCATAGACCAACTGCCGGGGTACATCAGATTGCATATATTTTCCTTCCCTTGTAACCTGTGAAACCCTACAACGTTCATGAAAAAATTTGAGTCGTACATATTCATACTTCCTAATGAAATACACATGAATGAGTTAATGGTAAACGGATGGTGAAACTAAGCTTTGGTTATCACTGAAATGATAGAATGACTCCACATTGTTTGCTAACCGATAGAAAACCTTTTTAATTTAAAAATGAGGAAAGCAAATGTAAAAGAGATTTGCAGGAGTAATTGCCAATGCTGGCAGAAGAAAAACAATAATATTTTTAATATATTATCTTCATATCTACATTAGAAGAAAAAATTCACCTACAGTCCCTAAACTTTCTTTAATATGAGCACATAGGCCCGCGTTCTAATTTTCTTGGTACTGGTTCCCAAACTTAAAATTTTGTACCGAGGCAGTCCAAATAATGTTTTCCATCCTAAAACCCCATTAAATCTTCATGTACCTCATGAATACAAAAAGACATCAAACTAATGCATGCATGACATCAAAGGAAGAATTAAAGTTTGGCTAAAAGCATGGCCTTTCGAAGTGATTCTCATCTTCATCAATTACACAAAAATAGGAAACACAATCCAATAGTTGTATTTTAACCATTAGAAAATTAGGCGGGGGTTCCTTTTCTAGGCCAGCTACTATGAAGTTTACCTTCTTTATTCAGCTAACAATCGGGAATCATCTCCTCTTGATCTGTCTCTCATGTACATAAGGGAACTTGCATTTCTTGTTTAATTTGGATTGATTGATAGGCACCATTTTTCTTTGTTCTGATGTAGGGTGGACTAGCTTATAGTTTAAGAACAAATGATTATACCACTAGCACAATGAATGAAGAATGATATCTTTGTTCAGTTATGATGGTTGAACACTTGTTTTGGATGCTAATTGTCTTGCTAAAGTAGATGAAGTTACAGTTAACTGAAGGTTGCATCTTATTATGTAACACTAATATAAAATATTTGTTCTTACGTACGATATAAAATTATTTCGTTTTTCTGTGAAATATATTGAAAATCATTCTAGGAGCATTATCTTGAATTTTGACAATTGAACAAACACAATTGTGGGTGAATGACATTCAAAAGTTAAACAATCCGTCTAACTGGAATTGCATTGTGGTGTTCATCTTAACAATACAGTAATCATACATGATCTTTCAATTTGAGAAAAACAGGAGATATTTCTTCATGATTAACATTTTTTACTGTAATGCAATGCAAGCCAAACCATTTATAGTTTGACATCTGTTCCTTCACTAGACAGTCCCAACTTCCAAGTAATCTTTTGGCATCAAAATTTTGCTCTATCTAGTATAAGCAATTATTGTAGTTAGATTATTTGACACGTAAAATCAGGTTAACTGCACCGAAAGTATATCACAGGATGAGGGAGGTTTTGACAAGTTGTCGAGATGAAAAATTAGCCTCTCCAGGCAGAGTGGTAGCCCACCTCCAAGTAAAACATGATTTACATGAACAGAACTAGTGACTAAGCCTAAAAAGAAATCTGAAATAAAGAAACACAACAACATATATTTCAGAATTTTATTTCTAAACTAATGTTCTTTATAATGATGTTTTTTAAATAAGAGAAACTTATAGAAAAATGAGTCAAGCATCTCTATCTTGACTGGAGCCTGTCATCTTAGTTCTGATGCATGTAGAGAGAGAATAATCCGGCTGAGTCATTCATGTGGACTACAAATTAATATTAAGAGAATTGTTTTACTAAGATTTGCAATTATTGAAATAAACAAGTATACCGTTTCCAATTATTTTTTTCTGATTCTGAGCTAGGGTTCCCTAATAAAGAATTTAAGTGCCAAGTTATGGTGTTATTAGGATGGAATGTTTTATGGATGACAGTTCATTCAATTTGTCATAAGTGAAAACTGGTACACTTATAAATTACGTGGCAAAGTCAAACGGTGGGATCCCGTATGTGCCGCCATATATGCCGACGTGGCATCAGCTATTCAATTGATTTCGCCTATTTAATTAAACAATTGTATCTTCAGCTCGACCCATTAACCACTGGCCCATTTACATTTTTCTAAATATATGTGAATTTCATTCATAATAAGGTAATACATGGGTGAGTTTCATTCATAATAAGGTATGTTCTCAAATTCTAACCAAAACCCCCTTGATCGTCTCTTGCATTCATTTCTCTTTCGTCCCGCAGTTGACTTGATCGTCGCCGAACCTTTTTTTCTACTGGCGGTCTTTGCCTCCTAACAGCTATTTCGGTGTGCAGGTAATGACTTCGTGGAGGGGAGGTGGTCGAGATTCTGTTGGCATATTTTTTGAGGTTAACAGATTGGCGTCGTATGTGAATTGATGCTATAATTTCAAAAGTTAAAAAAAAAAAAAAAGTCTGCTTTCAACTCGTGGATGACACATTTCTATATTATCAAATCAATCAAACCTGAGTTTCTTTTGAAAGGCATTCATGTAATATATAGGATATCTTATAAATGTTCTCAAGATAATACATAATAGGTCTGGACCATGGGTTACAAATTATTTAAATAACTATCTTTTTCATTTAATGCAGGAGTCGTCTTTCGTCGTGTCAAGAGGAAGAGATAATTCTGTTCTGTGCTATCCAGTAGTTGAAACTATTCACAGGAAATTTTGCTTATACAATTTTCTATTTTAATTTTTTATTTTATTTTATATTAGACTTTATGATACTTAGTACTTGAATATGCATCCTTCGCATTATCTTCCATTCATTTTGGAACTTAGACTTGAAATATTTCTATTGATCTTGTGTAAATGTAGGGAGAACATATGGCGCATTGTTAAGTCACCTGCTAATGTGCCATGGAAGATTTTGAAACTTGCAACTGATTTTGCATACAAGGCTGTGAGTTCCTTAGAAAGTGCTGGTGTATTCACAGTGGAGTTGTTTTTGACAGCTGATGGTCTGGTTATCTAAAGGATGTTTGACGAGCATGATCCTTTGTTTTGATGACACATAGACGTACGATTAAATGGCTTTCATAGTTTATAACGAACTTTTGTATGCTTGTGTATTTGATCTTTATATCTTTTCAGAAATGAGAAAGCAAAGAAAGATGGGTCACATCACTATTGTTGGCCCCTCTATGGGTATTGTTGAATCTCGGCTAAAATTCATGCTGAGAGAAGAAATAGTGGATGGACAGCCTTTAGGTCAGTTCTATTTGATGGCTTTATACTGTATTTTATGTGGGTGAGCGCATGAGATGACACATTCCGATTTAAATCTGTGATAAGGATTTAAAGATTTGGAAGGATTAATATTGGGAGATCAATGTTTGGATTCAAGTTGGTTAATTTATTTTTTTATCTTTATACTCTCTGAATATCTTCATCCAATGTTTGTGTGTGCTTCTCTTCGTCTAACGTATTTATTATACACCATATGCCTCCTACTGTAGCTGCACCACTTGTTGGAATCATCATGGGCTCGGATTCGGATCTTTCTGTTATGAAGGAAGCTGCAAAGATTTTAAGGGAATTTGATGTGCCTACTGAGGTTATCTTCATACACTGTAAATTCTTTTGCTAACTTTTTGGCATAGTGTAGATATTTGTTTGTAGGATAGAGGCATATAAAACTTCAGAAAAATTTGTTATGTGGGTAAGAATAGTTTCAGCACACCGGCCTCCTGAAATGATTTTTTTCTTATCTTCTCTCTGCTCGGTATCCAGGTTATCATTGCAGGTGCTGGTGGTGCCGCTCATTTGCCAGTTCTTTAATAATAGAGTATAATGTACCATTACAAATCACCTTTCTTCAAACACACTGACCTAACCTTGTTTGATACATTAGGCATGGTTGCTGCATTGACCCCCTTGCCTGTGATTACTTGCTTCTACATTAGATGGACTCGATTCCCTCTTGTCAATTGTTCAGGTACTTTAATAAAAAATTCAGTATATTCAATGTCTGATAATCCATTAAATCACAATTAATATATGACCCGAGGTAGTTGCAAAAGATTTGATTTCACTGGACCTTTCAAGAAAGTTACGTAGTTCTTCTGGATCAAATGGAACATTGAAATAGATCATATAGTTCAAGTTTATTGAAAATAAGGCTTAAGATTGTTTGTATTGTGTCATAACATTTTCCACATTGATGGGACCTAATTTTTTTCGTGTAAAAGTAATGGATTTCACTTTTTTTTTTTGTTTCTTTCTATGTTTATGTAGATGCCAAGGGGAGTCTCAGTTGCGACAGTAGCGATAAATAATGCCATGAATGCAGGTTTGTTGGCTGTAAGACTGTTAGGGATTAGTTACATCGAAAGCAAGGTTTTTTTTTCTCCCTTCTTGTTCTCTCTAAAAGATAACCACCATCATAATCCTTTCCTCTAGAGCTCCAAAAAGAGAGAGAAAAAAAAAAGAAAAGAAGAAAGGATTTATTCAGAAATATGAATAAGTATAGAAAACTAAGGAAAGCACCGAGTAGGATTAAAGCAAAATTTTGAAAAAAGAAAATTTTAACAGTTGTATTTTGGTATTAGAGCATATAGGAAGTAGAAATTGGAAAATATATGATATTAAAAATTATAGAGGAAAGAAATAATAGATTAAGATGCAGAGTTAAATATAGTATTGATATTTGTGGATATTTTTAGGAAGACAACATTGTACGAACCTATAGTAAAGATATAAGAGAAGTCTTAGAAATATTAAGAATTGTTAGACAATTACCTATAGAATTAAGACATGATATAGTTAAACAGATATTAGTTGAAGAATATAAGCATATATATACAATAACAGAAATATTTAGTGAACTAAACAGCACTAGACTCTGGAAATAAAAAAGTCAGACTATTTAGATTTAGAAATAAGAAGTAATACTAAGAAGGTACAGACTGTAGAAAATAATATAATAAAGTGTAATTTCGAAAAGCATAAATTACATAGTTTATTTTCAGAAGACCCAAGTCAAAATAGTATTATAGACTTAATTATAAATTTATCTAGAAATTTAGAACTAGAAACCAAAAAGAATAGTAAGTACATAGAAATAATTAAAGACAATATTATAACAAAAGATTTTGAACTCAAAAATATTAAAGAATCTTTAAATTGTATAAAAAGCCAAAATTCTAGTATCTTAGAAAAATTAGTTAAACTAGAAAAAATACCTATTAAACTAG